>BLKR01005789.1:0-72336 GCA_011170035.1 Teleogryllus occipitalis | reverse complement strand
TTAAATATGATTATTCAACAATAATGTAAATAATCAAATTTATATGACGATCCGGTTAATTGTTCACTTTTCATGTTGATAGTGGTTAAAAGCACGCCATGGATTATTAGAGGTGCACTTGTGTTGTAGTCATAATTATTGCGAAACTGATCACAGATTAGTTTGACTGTCCATAATTAAATTGTACAAAGGTTTTTGACAGAGTTGTATGTAAACTGTCTCTTCACTTAAATTTCAATGAGACGTACAGGTGTGTGCTTCTCCACAATTTTCTTCTTTCAGTATATCAGTATCAGTGTCGTACCTGAAAGGACGTTGGCGATCAGGTGCAAAGAATTGTTGCTTCGCTCTACTAGAGAAATATCAGAAAAAAAGATAGCTTTTGAAGATTATATGATACTTCGTGGTCGTGTGGTCCCTTTCAATTTACCCCACATTCTCAAGATGAAATACTCATCTCTCTTCCGAGATCCGAACCTATCCATAGTAATGGTGTGCATTATGTAAGTTCGCATATTCTTTCATAGAGAAAAATACATTTCAAGAGTAAAAGAACGTGATTTTTAAGAGATGTTTCGATATATGATATAAAACGGTTTTTGTGCCAAATAAGGGGTGATCGAAAAACTTTAACTCCAGCTTTCATTTAACTTTTACATTACTACGGACACCATGGAACAACACAACTTTCGTCACTGGCACGAAATATATCTCTCTCTAACACACACATACAAATACACTCAGCAGGGCAGGATGTGAATTTGAGATCCTTTGAAACAAAACGTTGACGCAATGCATGTAGAAATAGTTACATCTAGAGCTCATAGCCACCCAGGCCGTCGAAATGACAACATTCCGATAAAAAATTCCGAATCGACTTGGTTAAATTAAGAGATCTTGGAGAATTTTTAGCCCAACGAGAAAATCCTCAGCTGAAACATCCGTCCCACGCAATCGCCAGTCCTTCGCGTTCATCGCAAAAATAACTCCATCTCACTGCTCCACGGCCCGCTCGGCGCTTAACATTGTATTAAGTCACTCCTAAAATGGACCGCGACGCGCGCCAGCGCTGACGTCATGACCCAACAACGACAGCGGCGGCGGTGGCGGCGGCGGCGGCGGCGGCGGCGGCGGCGGCGGCGGCGGCGGCGGCGGCGGCGGCGACGACGACGACGACGACGACGACGACGACGACGATGACGACGACTAGGTGGCGGCGGAGACGGAGGTAGCATTGGGTATGGTAGACATTGTGACGTCGGAGCTGGTGGCGGCGGCTGTGCAGTTGGCGATTGTGGCGTTAGTGGTGGTGATGATGGCTGTGGCAGCGGGACAGCCTGCGACGGCCGTGGTGACGGTGCGGTGGTGGCAGCAATGGAGACACTGGTGATCTTAGTGGTGGTGGCGACGGCTGCCGTGGCGACGGGACAGATTGTGGTAGCCGTGGTGACAGTGCGATGGCAATGGAGACCGTGGTGGCGATGGAAACTGAGACAGCGTAGGTGATGGCCACAGTAGCGGCGGAGGCTGCGGAAACAGCGCAGGAAGGAGGGAGATCTGTGGGGATTGTGGTATGGTAGTGGCCGCGACGGCAGAAGGGATGTGGTAGTGATGATGGCGGTGGTATTAGTGTTGTCAGTAGAGACGATGATGGCGGCTGAGTCCGAGGCGGTGGTGGTTGTGGTGTTGGCGATGGCTATTTTCGTAGCGATGGCATATTGTTGATAGTGGCCATGGCGATAACGATGGTACGTAGGGGCTGAGACACGTTAGGGTGGCTCTGGCAGAAGTGGTTGTGCCACAGGTGGAAGAGACGGTCGTGGTGACACGGTGCTGGCGGTAGGAACAACGTTGACGGAGGCGGCGATAGTGACCCTGGTGACGGCAGCAACGGTCACAGTGAACAGACCTGTTTGCGAAGAAGAGAGTGATTGCACTGCTGACACGATAATGACCAAAACTGAGAAGAAAAAATGTAAAGCAGCAGCATCTCAATGAAAATGTTTAAGAAACTACTACAAAAAAATCTGTCTTTGGCATATGAATGAAGTGTTGGTGAGAATTTTGATGTGAATATGCCAGACACTATCGTACGAGTTGGGTATATTATTTTTTAATACGAATTCATGGAATCATATAAGTAAATACTGGTGGGATCATTTTCAATAAGCAAATCGGCATCCATGTTGATTCATGCCGCCGCAGTATTTTGTTTAATTTGCTGTTCCCCGTTGTCTCATACGGCCAGCCAGTACAATCGCTAAGCTCCCGACTGTCCTCCCAACATGTAACGCACACAAAGAGAAAACAGCACATAACTAATGTAAGGAGGTAATCCTGGCAAAGACAAATGGCTGAGCAATCCAGATAACAAGTAAGACGGGCAGAAACAAGTGGAACCTGGCCTAAAGTACATCACGTGAAATGCAAAAGAAGAGGATCCTGAAGCGACAGACATTACCACCGACACGCGCAAGAATTCCGGAGAGAAAAAAGTGGCTACGGCAGCACCGCTAGAGCCGCCAGTCACCACGAAAAAACAAAAAAAAGAAACAAAAAAGGAACGCACACGCGCAGATATTGTGGACAGTGGTTGACCTTATGCGGCCGTGCTCTCTACGCGGACACCCGCGACGCCTGTAATCGACCTAATATGGCGTCCTCCTAAAGTTAACACGGCGTATATCACGCCGCGCCGCAGCGTATTATGCTGTCGCAGACCGGGCAGCTGGCGCGCCCGGCGAGGAGACCTCCACGGAGGAAAACCCGCCCGCGCGGGTTCGCCAACGCTCCGATAGGCGCTCTGCGGCGGCTCGCGCGGGAACGGGGAGACACGACGGAGCCGTCGAAGGAAGCACGGTTCGCGAGGGGACTTACAGAAGACCATGAGGAGACCAAGAGGGAACTTAGAGGAGACCTTGAGGAGGCCACGAAGGAATGAAGAGGTGGCTAAGAGGAGTCAAGAGGGGACTGGAGACGACCAAGTGGGACCACGAACTGACCCAGGAGACTATAAGGAGACTAAAAGGCAACTTAGAGGGCTCCCAGAGGAGACCACGAAGAAACGAAGAGGTGACTAAGGGGGTACCAAGAGCGGACCAAGTGGGAACCACGAGCTGACTCAGAGGAGACCCAAAGGGAACCTATAAAGGAGCAATGGGTGTAATAGGGTGAACTAGAAGGGGGCCTAAAGATAACAAAGAGGTCGTTGAGGCGACTCAGACAGTATTTACACTGGACCAAGTGGTTCAGGAGGCGATCCCGAGGAGCCTAGAGAGGACCAAGTGTCCATGAGGCGAGCCAGAGCGAACCTGAGAATACCAAAAGAGGACTACGGGACGACCTAGAGGGGAACCAAAGGGATCCATAGGAACAGGGAGGCGACGCGGATGAGACCTAGAGACGATCAGGAGAGGACCACAAGGCGACCTAGAAGGAAAGTAGAGGGACCCAAAGAGGATTCACAGAACCGACCCAGAGGGACGACGAGGCGACTCAGGGAAACTACAGGACCAAAAGGAGACTCAGATGGGGTCCAGGCGAAAGCCCAATGTAGGTTCCAACGGAGGAGGGGATCCAAATGAGGTCCCGCTGGGCAAAGACCCGTGCTTTGAATAGGATAAAGAATTGTTTTAAATATACGAAGGAACAGGGAGTGTATGGTCCTTTTTCACTTTAGATTTAAATTCAGTTGTAAAGCGAAGTGTCTGCAGTTCAAAGAATCTTAAAGTATCTCATATTATAGTTCGATTTGCAGACAAAACTTATGAAAGACGAACTGAAATGCTGTGGACCGTATAGACGGTAAGTATAAATTTGAAGTAAAATGTGGCAGAGTCCTTTGAGGCGCCAATCCCTGAAATTATAAGTAAAATTCAAAAATTATTATTCTCTCTAAATAGATTTTAAATCATACTTATAATTAATGCACTTTTAAAGTACAATAAACGATTCCGAGTTTACATTCAAACTATTTATAGCAAAAAATAGTACTGTCATGAAAATTTATTAAAATGTCATTCAGATGTTTTTATTTTCAAAAGGTTTACATATTCAAATATTGAAATTAAAAGTAAAGTATAAATGAGATAGTTATTATTTATCATAAATTATTTCAATAGCTATTTCTTTTATTTTTTTAAATCTTACCCAGCAACATAATTCAATTTTTATTTAACTTTTACATGCTTGTGAAATATTCAATTTCTAATGCTACCGCGCATTTTACTGCAATAAGTACATTTACAAATTACTCATTTTAATAACTAACATTTGCATTTAGCAAATTCAAATGTTTCAATAGCCGCACTGTGAACTTCCCGTTACATACCAATGCCACTCTAAACTGAATTAAACCAATTACAGTTTAAATAACTACGTGAATTCCATATAAATAGTTCAGTACAGTACATACCAACTGATATTTCCGTAAGTGTATAGAATTGTCAGAGATAATCACGATCCCTTTGCTAGTGCAAAATATTTCAGTGTTTTTCAACATTAGAACCAAAAAATCTACAGGAACGGCGGTGGGAAGATTTTCGACATAGATATCTAGGCCGAATTCAGGAGAATTCTAGCGTCCGTTCTCTGGAGGAGAATTTCAACGATCAGCTTCTCTGATTGGAAGTTTTACGAAGTTTTTCCAATTAATAACAAGGATAACGCCGGAGTAGTACCCTAACAAATATGTCATGAACCACGCACAATATTTCCTTCTTCTTTTTGTCCAATCCTCACTCTTACTTGTACATACATACACTTTCACGCATCATACTATCACGCATTTCGGAAAACCATTCGGGGGCTTAGGACTTGTCCCAGAAGGGGCGGGGTCATACTGGTGGGATCTGTATGGGGAAAATGGGAAAACACCCGCCACCCGATGTGTAGACTGGGGCCAGATCTCACCATCCACTAGGGAAATAACACAGCCATCTCTTGTGATAATAAGAAACACTACACGTACGGGAGCAAGAGTCTTAACATTTATTGCACCCGGACGAAATTATGAATCAATGAAACAATCGAAAGGACCAACCAGAACCTTCCGTGGGTGGTCGTTAATACTTCACCAAAATGTCGTTCGTAACTGTCAAACACGGCGTGTAAACGGGCACCAGATATCACCACCCACTACGGAAAGAACACAGCCATCTCTTGTGATAATACGAAGTACTGAACGTACGGAAGCAATAGCCTTAGCATTTGTCGCGCCCAGACGAAATAATCAATCAAACAATCGAAAGGACCAACCAGAACCTCCCGTGGGTGGTCGTTAATACTTCACCTAAACGTTTTCCGTAACTGTCAAACATGGCGTGTAGACCGGCGCCAGATATCACCACCCACTAGGAAAACAACACAGCCATCTCTTGTGATAATACGAAATACTGAACGTACGGGAGCAATGGCCTTAGCATTTGTCGCGCGCGGACGAAATAATCAATCAATCAAACAAACAATCGAAAGGACCAACCAGAACCTCCCGTGGGTGGTCGTTAATACTTCACCTAAACGTTTTCCGTAACTGTCAAACATGGCGTGTAGACCGGCGCCAGATATCACCACCCACTAGGGAAAGAACACAGCCATCTCTTGTGATAATACGAAATACTGAACGTACGGGAGCAATGGCCTTAGCATTTGTCGCGCGCGGACGAAATAATCAATCAATCAAACAAACAATCGAAAGGACCAACCAGAACCTCCCGTGGGTGGTCGTTAATACTTCACCTAAACGTTTTCCGTAACTGTCAAACATGGCGTGTAGACCGGCGCCAGATATCACCACCCACTAGGGAAAGAACACAGCCAACTCTTGTGATAATACGAAGTACTGAACGTACGGGGGCAATAGTCTTAGCATTTGTCGTGCCCAGACGAACGTACGGGAGCAATGGCCTTAGCATTTATCGCGCGCGGACGAAATAATCAATCAATCAAACAATCGAAAGGACCAACCAGAACCTTCCGTGGGTGGTCGTTAATACCTCACCAAAACGTCGTCCGCTCTGTCAAACCCTGCGTGTAAAACACCATTTCCATCGTGACTCAGCGCCCCGCGTTCGAAGATTGGAGAGAGCCGGTTTCATCCCGAAGATTTGTTACGGGCCAGTCACTAGCTCCTCCTCGTGACGTGAATGTTACATCACTTCCACGAGACCATTTCTCACAACTCTTGAGCCCTCAAGATGATGTGACGCGACAGCAACGTAACACGGATGGTCCCGTCAAGAGCTCTCGAGGCGATCCGAGAAGACAGGTCCAACTACTCTTGAGAGTTACCACCGCTCAAAAATATCGGTCAGCGGGAGTTCAAAGCTCTTCCCACAAGAGAGTATTACTTTTGGGAGATAAATCGTTGCATTCATGTTGAAAAATGAGAAGTGATGGGCTCTAATACAATTCGGTCGAGGCCTGGTCGAATGACCCTCAAAAGAAGGAACGAACTTACGAGCACTGAGATTTGATGGGTCTGCAGTATTGCAATTAAATTAGAAGAAATGAATTTATAAAAATTTTAAGAATAGTTAACAATAAAAATGGGTAATGGTACGTTCTTATAAATATCTGGAAATCGAAGTGTGAAATGGGTGTGATTTCAATTAGAGGAAATGTAGAAAGCGTTTCTATGCGAACTGTATGGATACACGTACAAAATGACGTTGAATACCGAAATAAAACGAACGTTTGTTAGTAATAGGCAAAGTGCGTAGAACGTTTGATTTAATGTAATTTTATAGACGCTTAATACGACAGAACTATTGAATTGACAGATATTACAACAAAAGTACTTTGTAGTCAAAAAAGTACTTTGTTGTCGGGCAAACCGCGAGATTTAAAATAACTACCCTAACCACTGAAACGTCATCTGATGGGAGGCAGTAACTAGGGACAATGGCAGGCCCGTGCCGAAATGGAGACAACAGCTATGAACAATACGAATTGATTGATTATTTTGTTTTGTCGGAAGTGGCAGGTACTATATTCTTTATTCCTGTAAGTGTAGTGTATTTTATTTCCAGGATCTGGTGTGTGAGCGATTAAGTACACAGGTAAATCCGGAAGTACACGCAATGTAATGTGAGATTCAGACTTGAAACACTTTCTATTAAATAAAAAATGTCTTCTAAGGAAATGTTTTTATAATTTCAAAAAACGTCGATGTTTGAAAACATTGTCGTAGATGTCACAATCCTAGATTCTGATAATGAAAAAAACAATTGGTTTTATGATGAAGCACTTACAGGATTGTACAATGAGTACGGAAGCCTTTCCCCAAATATTTGTATTAATTTCCCAATTGTCAGCTTCAAAAAAGGGGAATCAGAAATAGATCACATTTACGGAAATAAAATATGTTATTACGTAGGACTACGGGGCTTCTTTGGAAATTTTTAGGAGGGGGCTGGGGCCTCCTGCCTCCTCCTCCCAAGCAGTGGCGAATCCTAAACATCATTTTAATTTACCGCACTTTATGGAAGCTACTTCTAACATATTTTATTTTGAACTTTCCTGAAACCCCAATATTATGAAATTCCTTTTCTAATAAGTGTTCTATAAGGCAATTACACAAACCACTTAACTTCTGGATCATCAACACACTCCATTTTCATAAAAACTTGAGAGAAGCGCATCTTACAAACGACCAGAGAAGGACTGTTCACCGCAATATTTTGCGGTGCCTACCGACCGTCCAAACGCGCATCCTCCCCTCTCCCTGCCCTTGAAACATGAAGAGCCCTAGGTTATCGCGTCTGGCATGCGGTGCCTTCGTCTGCGCTAGCGAATTCTCTGGACTGCATTAAGAACCGTTTGAAACTTCTCACTCTAACGCACTTCATAGCGCTTACGGCTGCAGAAGACTGGCTCTCGGTAGCAAAACAGTTATTTTTCGCTTCTGTTTTAAAGCTTTCAAAATCTCAATAACTTTTTAGAGGATTACCAAACTTATAAAATATTTCTTATACACTTCGAATTACTATGTATATATTACTAGGTATCAGAGAATTCGCCACTGTCCCACATACACACGCCTATACCGACAATCCTACCTACATCCACACCCAGAATGGTTCCCTTAGTTGAGCATCGGATCGGTAGCTTGCGATTAACCGATGCTATTAACGCCCACCTACGGAGCACGCATATTAACCTCGTAAGATATGCGTCGCTGTGCGGTCGAGGTGGAGGACACCAATCCCTAAATCATCGCGGGACCTTGATTAAGGCCGCGATAGAAATCTGCGCCCGTGCCGCCGCTTCGGGTGAGCAGCGCAGAGCTGGGCGGACATAAATCGTAACTGCGGGTGCGGCGGCGTGCAATGGGCCAGTAGGCGGAGTTGGAACAGTGAAAGGACAAAACTTGAACTCAATCGACGATTTGTGTGGTTTTTCTCAAATACGAAATTAGCCTAACTCTACGGTGTAATATTAGAGGAAAATGTTGATTGATTTTTTCATGTTTCCGGGCGCGTCAACTACTGTGGGCATTAGTCCCGTTAGTGTAGTGTATGTTTTTTCTCGGGAGATGGCGGTGATCTTCCCCCGCTGGATGGCGAGATCCGGCACCAACCTACCGTCGGCTAGTGGGGTTTCCCCCAAAACAGGACTCTCCCACCAGCGGGGCACCGCCCCAGCCGGGACGAGCTCTAAGCTCCCGACCGGTCCCGCGGAATATGTGGTAATGTAGTGCATGTTAGTGTAAGTGTGGGTGTAAGGGGAGAGGATAGGACAAGGAAGAGGAAGGACAGATCGCGCGCGGTCCGTGGCCCTTTCTGTAAAGTACTGCTCCGGCATTCGTCTGGTGTTGATCGGAGAAACCACGGAAAACTACCGATAAGAGCAGCCGGCAGTTAGAATTCTCCTCCAGACAGCGACTGAATTCGACCTAGCTGAAGAGCTAGAGTCGAAAATCCTGCCGCCGTCAGGACTCGAATATAGGACCTCCCGGTCAGAGGCGCTGCAGTGATATCAATTGATGCACTGAGTTACCGCTCCCGATCAGGAAAATGTGGGTTCTGAATTTTGATTATTATAAACTACAATCGAGTTGGTATTAATTAATTTACAAAATAAATGAAGATAATACAATTATGAACTTAACTAAATAGCTCAAAAGAAAAATGTTGAAGCCGTCGGAGTTGGGATGCGGAAATTTTGAACACGACGTTTGAAAAGATAGTCAAAAATGTGTGGTTTTTACTGTTCCCTTACGTTTACAATTCATCTTCACTGTGTGACACTGATGATAGCGAAATCACTACTATTATCATTATTAATCTCACCAAAATGTATGTTAATATTAATTACTTCATGAACAAATTGGACACAATACAATTGTGAATTCAAAGACAACTAAATTGATACGAATCGTGAATGAGATCTAAATTGCATTAGAATAAGCACGGCGTTTTGTTTCGCCGTGACGTTCAAGGGTACATTTCCAACTTTCGCAATCGACAATACGTCACAAATTATGAACATGAAGTTAAAAAAACGAACTAAAAATGTATTTTTTCTTTGTTTCTACCTTGCAAATACACGGCAAATTTAACTATAAACGCCTTTTAGAAAGCCTTCATTTATTTAATTATTTATTTACTGAAAATACGCTGAAATGCGAACAAAATGCAATTTATTTACAGAATATTAATGAGTTTAAAGCTCAGCGAACATTTGGTTTTAATATTTTAAATTTCACAGCACGAAATCTAACAGAAATCCAACGTCAGTGATTGAATAAATCGTCGGGTATAAAGCCAAAATAAATTAATGCACTCGTAAGTACTGCTGAACTTTGACCTTATAAAGGGAGAATGAGAAGGCACGTCCGAAATAGTGGTGGCTCCTCCTTAAGGGCTTTCTTAAGAGAGGGCGGGGCGGGGCCCTTCCATGAAAAACCAGTCTCCGGAAAGGTTGCAAAAAGTATTAAACTTGTAAAGTATTAAATCCACTCGTTTAATTTGGACATTCCACCGTCGCAATTATTGAGGACGAATTTAGTATTACGTGCCCGCTTAAGCGAAAAATAAATGTTTTTGGAATGGGTTTTATCGTGAACTGTCCTGCCCGTCCGTAGCTGGTGCTTGCGAGGCAATGGTAGCTTAAGGAAGAGAGAGGGATACTCGGAGTTGGGTGTGGGCAGCGTGCTGCTGTAGGGTTTTGTTCAGCAGTTTCCGTCCCTATGAACTAAACGACCCTTTCATCTGATTTCATGAATTACAGATTCGTTTGCTGAATTTTTTTTCTTTTTTAACCTCTTATTTACGCGTACGCGCGATTTTAACTTCCGTCATCAACATAAAAGTTGTCTTAGACAAGTATTAAAATCCAGATTCGAGAAAGTCGGTTGTACATTACATGATATAGTTTTCCTCATTCAAGAAATATTTCGAAGTGGTAAAATGTAAGTGATAGTTCGGACATACGGATGCATGCCGCCCCTCCTAATTCGCAGCCCACCGGCCATCACTGGTCCGAAATTAGTAGCGAAGGAGAGACGGAGTAGGGCAGATTCCGATCGATTGATTCATTAATTGATTGTTACCGACTCCTGGCGCGTCAACTACGGAGGTCATTAGTTCCGTAAGTGTAGTGCGTGTTTTCCATCGGGAGGTGGCGGTGATATTCCCCCGCTGGATGACATGATCCGGCGCCGACCTAATGTGGAGTAATGATGACTGACTGCGATGTGACGAGACTTGACAAAGATTAAAAGTAAAAAGCACTTTAATGGGGGAGTACTCCCCAGTGCTAAAGCGCTCAACGCCACTTAACGGGGCTTGGAGACGCGTTGCGTCAAGGTAGAGACGCAACAAATTTTTAAAAAAAATGGAGATTTCCCCAGCTAGATATCTCCCACCAGCGGGGTACCGCTCCAGCCGGGACAAATTCTAAGTCCCCGACTAGTCTTCAGGCAGGTGTGGGAGTGTAGTGTTTGTTAGTGTGTAAGTGTGTAAGGGTGAGGATAGGAAGAAAGAGGAAGGAAAGACCGCGCGCAGTCCGTGGCCCGTTTGTTAGGGTACTGCTCCGGCATTCGCCTGGTCTTGATCGGAGAAACCACGGAAGAATACCGATCAGAGCAGCCGGCCGCCAGAATTCTCCTCCAGACAGCGACAGAATCCGACCTAGCGGATCAGCTAGTGTCGAAAATCCTGCCACCGTCGGGATTCGAATCAAGGACCTCCGGGTCACAGGCACTGTAGTGACATCAGTTGGAAGATTCCGAGAACCACAACAACAGCGAAGGCGGAGGAGGTTCAGAAGACGGAGTCACGAACGGAAGAGATAAGCGCCGAACGAGAACGTTGACATACAGTGCGCGAAGGAGGACAATAGAAACGGAACGTTCACAATGAAGCAATCGGACAAGAGCGGTGACAATACACAAAGCGCAGCTCAGGACAAGCATATCGGACTATTTGTACGCAGAAGAAGGGCATGCCCAATAAGGCATGTTATAAACATAATTTTCAAAATGTCGACGACGTCAGGAACTCTCAGGACACGCGGGTATAAAGCAAATCTGTATATGAAATAATTATATACGATTATGTATGTGCTATAGCCCGATTATATTTGTGTTATATGTACGTGTAATCTGCATAAAAAAAATGTAATCTCAAAATCCACGCCTAAAATTATTCCTATGCTTCGTGAATTGGGCGAGTTTTAAACTTCGCAGTTACAGAAAGGAAGATTCGATAGCCTGGATAGTTGGAAGATTCTATAATCCGGAGAGTGGAAAGATTCGATAATTGGGAGAGTTGAAAGATTCGATAATTGGGAGAGTTGAAAGATTCGATAATTGGGAGAGTTGGAAGGTTCGATTATGGGGAGAGTTGGAAGATTCGATAATTGGGAGAGTTGAAAGATTCGATAATTGGGAGAGTTGGAAGATTCGATAATAGGGAGAGTTGGAAGATTCGATAATAGGGAGAGTTGGACGATTCGATAATATGGAGAGTTGGAAGATTCGATAATAGGGAGAGTTGGAAGATTTGATAATCGAGAGAATTGAAGGGATGCAGATTCGCGAGAAATGAAAATTCAAAGATTTAACACTTAGGGGAGTTGAATGATCAACCATTAGGAATAGTTGCAAGATTGGAACTTTAAGCATTTTGACAATTTCTGGATTCCTTTTACCTGCATCCACAAACCAATCAGCCACAGGTCGCCCGGTGAGCGAGAGACGTACCGCACGGAGCGGCTGCCGCAGCGTGGCGACGCCCTTCAGCACAATGTAACGTCGAGTGCCGCTCATGTGACAACGTTAATAACCGATAGCATTAATATTCATCGCACCGCCCTCGGCAACCTACTCCCCCGCTTCGGGCCCGCGTCCAAGGCGCTACCATGCCGAACCCTCGCCACACCACAGTCCTAACTGCTAACACTTCGTCTCGCAACCCCCTTCCCCGGCCAGGCTATCTATACGTGGGTTTTTCTAACGTGGCGGCTGAGGTTAGTATCTCCAAGATGGAATACAGCACGACTCTTTCCACCGAGGTTTCTTTCCACCACTTTCCTTCCACCACTGATATCTGGGTTCGATTCCCATCGAATTTCATGAGAAATTTGTTCCAACAAAACTGAGCTTGGTTGCTTCACAAGGGTTAGTCCAACCCCTGTGAAGTGTTCTAATCCCTACCCCTTTCCTAATTCCTTCCCAATTCTGGCCGCTGGGTAGTGACGCAGGAGCGCGTAGAATGAGGCGCGTATGCTGAGATTCTACCTGGCGGTTCTCTTAGACAACTGACTAGAAGAGACGCGACATAAAATACAGCGCCTTCTGGAATACAGAGATAAAAGACTTAAAGGATAAGTTTAAGGACGCAACGAATTTAAAATAATAATAATAACAACAATAATAATAATAATAATAATAATAATAATAATAATAATAATAATAATAATAATAATAATAATAATAATAATAATAATAATAATAATAATAATAATAATAATAATAATCTGGCCAGGGACTGTACATCCAACTGCCTTTGTGTTTTGCTGTCAAGTGACTGCGAAAACAACATTAAGAACGCACTTCTTTTCTACTCGTACATTGATGATAGTCCAATAAAATATTTGTCACGTAAGAAAAATAAATTCAATGATAACATTTTACATTTATCTTTCGTCATTAATAAGAAGTACTTTATAAAACTTTACAAAGCTCCGAACATTAGATAGATACCAGAGCAGCATGACGTCAGCGAGAAAAAGTGAAATAAAATTGTGAACATTATTTGACAGGGTGAGTATTTAGTGATTTCAGGCGTCACAAATACAATAATCATCACATCCGAATGTGTGGTACATGTTGTATCTAGCGATAGCAAAAATAACCAATGTTTTTAAAAAATCGATGTTTTCCACAAGAAACATCGATATATTAACATATATATTTTGCTTTCGAGGTTTTCTTCACATTGATATTTTGTTGCAAAAACATCGATTTTTAAATTATATATTTTTATTATGTTTTTTTAAATAAAAGGGTTTAAGCACGTTATAGAGTAGCAGCAATCAACAGCAATATCGTAGTTTTGTGCCATCCTCTTTATCACGCAGCATATTTCGCCTGTGAGTTCTGAGGAAGTTTGGGAGCTGCTCGTGTTATGAATAAATGTTATCGCCAGGCGTGTCGTAGCCTGAATTGACAGTGAAACACAAAATAGGTAGCAAAACATGATATTCTTTATTGTTAATTTTATTCTGCACATTCCATAATAATGTTTACATACTACTAACAGACTGTTGACCAAACAATAAAATATACATACTGTAATTAAAAATGTATAGGAAAATACCATGTTCATTAGTATATAATCCTTTTACTTAGTGTAATTAAAAACGAATAGGAAAATAGCATGTTTATTAGTATATAGTTAAAACATCGACGTTTTAAAGGTCGATGTTTTCTCGTCGATGTTTTCTCGTCGATGTTTTCATCGACATCAAAAACCCTTTAGCGATGTATCGAAACATTGGTTTTGGTAAAATTTGCCATCATTAGTTGTATCCCAGGAGGTGACGGTTTCTTTCTCCACTGTTGAGGCCTGGCGCCGGGCAACATATGGGCTTTCTTCCTAAACTCTCAGCCCCCGACTGATCTCCCGTTGTATATTGCATTTGATGTCTCGCACACCATTATTCTCAAAATGCCATTGCTCTTTTAAAATTTCTATCTCCTGAATTTACGTAGGTACTTTTCTTTAGCAATCTCCGGTAACTAGTAGGAAACGCACTTCGTCTGTTTCATAAAACATCTCACTTGTCGGAAAAACTCTAAGCGGGAAAAGTAATTTTTTCGATTCCATTAGACGAACTACAATGAAAATCTCAGACCCCGCTTAAACTTCACAAACGTTTTTAAAAATACGAAGTCCTAGCAAGCACATAAACACACTGGGGATCCGAAAAGTTGAGGAAAAGAGTCTTGATAAGACATCTTCGATGAACCGGTCTTCTCATAAAGAGAAGTACTAAAAGAAAGACGTACAAACTTTAGGTTTAAAAAGTCTTTACGCATTTGCCGATGCTGTGTGTGTCTCGAGATAAGACAGCGGAGAGAAGTTCCTTTCTTGAAGCAATTCCGGGATCAGAGGAGAACAGGGTGGGTGTTTTGCGCGTTTTTACGTGCCCTGGAGCTGACAACTGCTGTAAAAGGAAACCGGCCGTGTGCAAGGGGCTGCCTGCGGCTGTGCCCAGCCAGCGATAGCGATGTCGTGTTCCGGTGGCGTACACGTACTCGAACTGGGAGCAATGAGAATACAACAAATGTCAGGGGCTCAGCGTACTGCTATTATGTTTTCAATCTATACTAATAAAACTGCTACCATCACAACTGGTTATCGTTCGAGTCCTGACAGCGGCAGGATTTTCGACACTAGCTTTTCAGCTAGGTTGAATTCAGTCGCTGTCTGGAGGGCGAATACCGGAGCAGTACCCTAACAAACGGATCACGTGCGATCTTTCCTTCCTCTTCCTTGTCCTATCCTCTCCTCTTACACACACACTTACACTTACATGCACTACACTACCACATATTCCGGGAGATCGGTCGGGGGCTTAGAGCTTGTCCCGACTGGGGCGGGGCCCCGCTGATGGGAGAGTCCTGGTTAGGGGGAAACCCCACATGCCGACGGTAGGTCGGCGCCGGATCTCGCCATCCAGCGGGGGAAGATCACCGCCATCTCCCCAGAAAAAACATGCACTACACTAACGGGAAAAATGACTGAAAGAGTTGACGCGCCCGGAAACACGAAAAAATCAATCAATCAAAAACAACTGGTTATCGATGGTTAGTAATTTCAAGGAACACCAATGTACATTATCTCTGAAAAACAAGTTGGAAATAATAACAATAATAATAATAATAATAATAATTATTATTATTATTATTAATTGTACATTGTCTTCTTAAATCTGTTCGATGCACCTATGGAGGGGTTGCGCGTAAACAGAGAGCTTAAATACAGCGTGGCGCACAGCAATCGACAGACAGCACTACATTTCAGCGCAAGCGCACATTGAGTTGCGTATCGCTTTCGAGCATCTGCGCATGCTCAGAAGGTCGATGTTGCTGTCGACTGGTGTCCGCTACGCTTCTGAACGGCAAAGTGTAAGGCAATTGGAAGCAATATCGATCTTCTGCGCATGAGCACATGCTGAAAAGGTATACTAAACTCGAACTGCACATGTGCAGAAGATCGACATTTCTATCAATAGCTGAAACGCTACGACGTGCTTATTATTTCTAATATCTATCCAGAAGTAGCACATTTATGGGTTTTCAGTCGATGATCGCTGATAATAAATTCTACAAAATTTTTAGATTTCCTTAGCGCATTAAGTAAAAAAACATGAACGGCGAATACAAAAACGGTTAGCACCATTCCTGGAAACGTCTAACCGAACCTGTGTTTACCCAGAAATGCCATCTAACGACAACACGAAGTAACGTCTTCCAGGCGGTTTACTAGAACTTGATATTATCTGCCAACTTCAAATGCTAGACTTCGTCATCAAAACGTGTTGGATCTAAAAGTGCCCTTTCTCCGGCCAACGAAGATTGCTCCCTGGCATATCGTTCTAGCGGACTCGTCGCACCATTCACGGACGCGTTTACATCCGCTTCCGGAGGAGAACACCCCCACGAGGAAAGACCGATAACGGGATGACGTTCTCTCAAATGGCCAGCGGCACAGCAGCGCATTGCCACGTACACAACGGAGAGGCGAATGAATCCTATGACAACGAGAAGGCAACGCAACATTGACCGTACCGAAGAAAAATAGCATTAAAGGAACATAAAACCCGCATGAAACGTGGAGTACTTGAGAGAGTAGAGAAGGAGAAGGGAATTTTTAATGTGATTCGATTCGATTATGCATTGGCATAATTTGATACCTATGTTGTGGAGATCTAAGATGAGTTCAGAACGATAAACATGACGAACAATTATTGTTACGAAGTTCATACGGCATAATTATTAATTATTAGTAGTATTTTTTTGTAAAACTATTATAGCATATTCTGCGTGCACGAAGCGTGTTACTTATTCGTAAATTAATTGGAGGACCAAGAGCTACTCCTGAAATGCTAGCAACAGTCGCTGGCATTTCAACAACATATTAAAGTAGTAGTTAACTACCAAACGTGACAAGCCCTGTATCTCCTGTGTTTTAGATAAATACTTAGGCCGAATTGGCATTCCCCAGGGATCGAGACAATGGTCTCAAAAAGTTGTCATCAGAGGAGACTTGTGTGCGAATCCATAGCGAATAAAAACTATAAAAGTGGTACGAGAGGATATTTGAACAATATTTAATTGTAACATTAAAGTACAAGTAGTTTCTCATAGGTCTGTACTTAGTTTAATTCACCAAATTGTTAGATACGAAACAGTTTCATCCTACGCCGTTTAGGCAGAAATTTCCCCTTTCGATTTCGAATATCCTCTGATTTCTGTACCGTCCACACAGGAACGGGCCAACACCGATAAGGAGTAAAAGCGAGAGCAACGGCCAAACGCCGACGACGTCCTCCCAAACGCCCTTCGAAACTGCAGCACGGCGAGCGCACATGAAGCGTCATCCAACGACGGGAGGGTGGGAGGGAGGGAGGCGGAGGGGGGAGAAGGGAGGGGAAGGGGAGCGACGAATGGCGTGGGATGGCGGCCGTGTTATGTCCGGTGAAGCAGCGCATCGTCGCTTTGGCCCGCTCTCCTGGGACGGTACAGCGCTGGCTTGTAAGCCCCCTCCGCTTCTGCGGCGGCAAATTGCGCCAGCCGACGTTCGGGAGACGATCGCGGCAGATACGCAGTGGGCAATGTTGACGAAAATATGATAGAAAAGGTTATTATTATTATTATTATTATTATTATTATTATTATTATTATTATTATTATTATTATCATCTTATTGGCACATTTGAATGAATTGCACAAATATACAAAATCAAAGCACAATAGATCTACTTTTAAAAAGAATTTATAATACATTGTTTCCCATGAATTTCCCCACTATTCTTGTTGTTCAAATAACAACTGCCTTCTGCGTGGGTTTGTACAGGTCTTCATTCAAACCCAGTTGCTTAAGGCCCCAAATCAGACTCCTAGGGATGACTCCTCTCTAATTATCGGGATAATGTTGACTCTTTCCAAATTCCACTGTTTCTCAACGGGTTCAATAAGATATGCATATATACTGATTTTTTTCAGTGTATTTGCTTTATTATTATTATTATTATTATTATTATTATTATTATTATTATTATTATTATTATTATTATTATTATTATTATTATTATTATTATTATTATTATTATTATTAACCCTTCTGGGATGGATCATGGGCAGCGTACTAGCTGTCCGTGCTCTGGTCCCGGGTTCGATTCCCGGTCGAGGCAAAAATAGAGTTCAAGCTTTCCTTTAAAATCGTCCTAGTTTTTGTAGCTATGTGACGAAGAAAAGCTCAAGCAGGCGGATCTTGCTAGTTACGGTGAAGGGATTACTTCAGGTTCGCCTCATGTTGCTCTTACGTCCAAGCATGGGAATTAACTAGGCCCAGGCATAGGGGACACCGGTAGCTGGCCGGTGAAGTCGGACTACCGACTCAATAACGCCAAATATATACATTATTATTATTATTATTATTATTATTATTATTATTATTATTATTATTATTATTATTATTATTATAGTATTGTGGTTATTTCTTGTTGTTAACAATAATAATCAGATAAAAAAGAGAAATAGGAAGATAACTGAACTCTGATAACACTAGACCTCGAATTACATGGCAAATACCTATTTAGTTCCATGACGAGGTTGTGGAAGATAATTGTATATGTTTACGAATCATGAGAAAATATTTAATGTAATCATCTAATAATGCCTAAAATGTCCTAAAAGGGCGGAAGATGCTTATTTTAATATTTTCACCTAAAACTACCAAAAACTAGTACTTCTGAAGAATTATATTTTAATTACTATTTTTCAAAAAAATATTTTATACAGAAACGCCAATACTCTCCAGAATTGCTCGAAACGCGAAATACAACAAATACTACTAATAGACCACGCACCGAAATCTCTCACTAACACACCGAAAATAAGGAGCTCAGCAAATCAATATAAAGGGGATGTTTCACGCTCGTTTCCGATGGAACGCACATTTTAGGCAATTGCATCCATTGCCGGTGCAGCTGCGCTGTTGACAGGCTGAGGCTAATCGTCGCAGTGCCTCATCTACGCAATCCAGTCGAGGAAAGGCACAGGTCAGGCAAATTCCCACTGTCGGGAGGAACAATGCCAAAAGACGAGTCTTAGAAAGCTTCATCATTCCTGGTTGTTGGATCATGAAGGTCTTAATAATGATAGAAAGATAATTTTTGTCGTTTGTGTAACATATACTAATTTGGAAAAAACTGCCATAAATCCTGCCCTCAACAATAGCTAAGCTAGAACGCAAATAAAAATCTTTGACATCAAATGTCAATGGTGCAAGACACCAAAGTGAAAATTAATGTTGCTAAGGGAGTCGTTGGAGAAAAGGAAAGTGAAAATGGGAGAGTGTAATTCCAAATACACCTATATTTGGTATAATTGGGAATGTAGTACAAGTTTTGATGGGGGAGGGTCGAGAAATTTCAGAAGAAGTGGGCAACAGAAATGTGACTTAATCTATGCTTACTACTGTAACATCTGTTTCAGTGGTAAGGCCTTTTTCAGCTTTCAAAACGGTTTTAACATAATACAGCCTTACTTTAGAAAATTTTGATAAAATCTTGATTTTATTTTCTGCTGCTAACGATGACAGTGAATAAAATAATATGCTTGTAGTCAAGTTTATAAATGTAAAAATACCCGACTTGCCTGAATAATAAAGCCACTAATAAAGAAACTTTTTATTATTGTTACTATTATAAATAATAATAATAATAATAATAATAATAATAATAATAATAATAATAATGTTCCTAATTTAATCCTTTTGTGATCAGTTTTACATGTCAGAAACAACGTTTCAAGTCTAATGTTTTTAATAGACCGGTTTCATCATTTTAAAACATATTTTAAGTGCCTAAAACGTCAATTTTTATGCCTAATAGTGACTAATTTCATAATTTTGTTACATATTTTAGGTGCCTAAATCATAATCCTTTTGTGCCTAAAATTCCGAAATTCAAAAACCTCCCAATATTTCGAAATTCCACAACATCTCTAAATCCGCGAATGTTGTCCATCCTTCTGCAACTCCACTCCTCACTTGATGTTGAGGAACCCAAACCTCGATAAATCGTAATATTGGATCCATCATAGTGTGTTTCCTGAAGAAACTTCCCTCTCTGCTTCTGATTGTGAGTTATTAGGGACTTTAAGTACAGCTTAAGGTACAGCAATATCGATCTTCTTACAGCAATAGTTACATCAATATCGATCTTCTGGCTCAAACAGTTCGTACTGCACATCACTTTCGAGCATTGCGCATGCGCAGAAGGACGATATTGCTGTAGACTGCGGTATGTTACGTCTTGCTCAAGTCTGTCTATTGAGATTACTCTGCTTTGAAGAAGCTGGATAACTCGAAATAAAATGAGACGTTCCCAGAGATATGGGGATTAGCACACTAGCATCCAAAACTAGAGTTCGTGGGTTCAAATCCAGCGAAGTTTTGAAGAGTGGAACATTCTCGTGATGGAATATTAGATATTGATATGTTAAAAAAGTGCCAGGCAATATGCAATACTTCAACTGTTCCCTTCGTATTGATATTTCATTTTCGATCGCCTGAGGGCGACGCATATAGCTGATATACTAGACCGACGTAGTCGTGGCATCGGTTTCTGCCGGTGAAATTGCAAGTAAAAAACTGTAACTACAATTATTGCCAAATTTTAAATACCCTCAAAAACATATTTATAATTCTATACCACTTAGCAAAATTTCTACGAGCATTCAGGTTACAATTAACAACTTGAGAGCTGAACAAACCATTTTCATTGTAATTAAGAAAATTTAATACACATGTTAACCTGAACTTTAGTTGCCAAATGGTAATTCCTCCATTTTGTATAATTATTCTACCAATGCATCCTTAAAAGATGTTAATCCAATTGATAGTTTTTAGTGGGATAATACCGTAATTACTCTTTTCTCTACTCGAAACTATAAAACGTAGACACAATGACCTTTGCCTCTGGGTAACACATCTTCCCTTAAACGTAACGTTCTTCTCTTTGAGCGTTGGTTTTACAACTGCGCTCCACTGTGCAACACCCAAGAGGATCTGCACGAGGGCAGAGGACTGACAACGGAGCGTGGGCGTGGGGGGTGGGGGGTGCGAGTCTCTCGACACATGGTGTCCTCGCTTTGTCACACACGAGAGCGGGCAACCCATGACAAGAGGCGGCAAGCCGCGACCGCCCGCCCGCCCGCCCGCCCGCCCGCCCGCTCGCTCGCTCGCCCGCCTCTGCAGCAGCAGCTAATCGGAAAATCAAATTAGAACGTACCGTTGGAGCGTCACGGGGCCACGATGGCAGAGCACGAAGGATCGAGTAGGACAGGGGTTCTCAAACTGTAGTACGAGATGTAGCGGAGCGCGAGGGTTACAACATATTAGATGCTATCCTCACTAAAGAGGAATACAAGGAAATAGTTAATCGAATTGGACGTACTACAACATGTCAACGCGATTGACTGATTTTTTCGTGTTTCCGGGCGCGTCAACTCCTTTGACCATTAGTCCCGTAAGTGTAGCGCATGATTCTTCCTCGGGAGATGCCGGTGATCTTCTCCCGCTGGAAGAAAAAACTCACATCAACACATTTCTTTTTATAAATATTTAATTTATCTAATATCAACTCTGTTTTTATCTTCTCTCTATTTGCGATTCAAGTGAAAAGATTCGTTCACACGATGTAGATAAGGTGGCCTGAGGGTCTCTTTTATTTTAGTCGCTAGACAGAGACACTATCATGCATGCGTGTGTCATGTGATAAAATAAATGACAAAAAATGTTAAAAATTTACTAAAAGGAGGACATTTAAAATACAAAGGAGAACGAGAAGACAATTGACGTTAATAGAGGACTGTCCTCCCAAATGGAGGGCGGTTGGCAACCCTGTTCACACACTCAGCAGGGTAGCCATTATTTCAGAGCAAGGAAAAAGAGTTAAGACCGTAAATATAGAATCAGAAGGCGCCAATGAGCGGCACGGTTTAGGAGAAACTTGATTGGAAGATGTGTATCAATGAAATCATGACACAGGCGCTGATTCAAACTATCCTAATATCAAAAAATATAAATTATATTATCTTGTAACGTTTACAGCAAACATCGACCTCACTCCAGTAATCGAAATTTTTAATTCATAATATATCGTAACTATTTAGATTTTAGACCTGAAAAATAACTGCTAATGGATGGCAATTGTATCAAAAAGGCTACATGTAAATATCCATAATTAACATCCTCCAATAACAAATTTGCTGAATGAGAGAACAATCTTCACCATATTTGAGAACCTCTGGGGAAGCTGATCGGAGCTCCGTTGTGATGTAGTTGACTTGGCAAAGCACGAAAGAGGAAAAGAAGGCGAAGAAGAAGTCATAGCCAACGAGTTTTTAAAGAATGATCGTATATTGGCTATGACTTCTTCTGCCCCTTCTATTCCTGTTCTTACTTCTTTTCTCTTCTTCTCGGTTTTCTTCCTTCCCTTCTCGGATTCACTAACCCTAAAAACTCGGTCCGTCCAAAATGATGTATATACGTTGCCAGTTATCACACTGACATTCTCGTTTCCCATATGTGATCTTATGATATGGTTATGTATACTTAATTTCACAATTTCCTTTTCGATTTTGAACTTAGAGCTCTAAATCTCAGTTTCGTAAATTTTCAGAGCAACACTAAAATGTGCTCTAGAACGACAACTAGAACACCACAACTTTTTTTAGATCGCATATTGACTGTGACTTTGGCTCAAATTTGCATATAGTTTTTGTCCCTACGATAGCAGTTTGTGTATTTGCTCTTAAGCTTTGCTTTTTTATCTTAAGTGCGTTCACAAAAATGCATGAAACTTTTTAACAGTAAATCAGTAAACAGTTCAGAAACAGCATAATATCACCAGTCCCATTACAGAACTTCCTGTTCGTAATGCCTGATCTTACGATGTATTTTGTTGTACATAGATCTCATCATGCGACGACAATTTCTATGATTTGATTCACTTGTTTCCATATACAATTATATAAATTTTAAGGGCAACTCTCAAACATTTATTTAAAACAGGGAACGAATACATGACATTCCTTGGCAATGCCTACTTTTGTTTATTCATTCCGTGTTTTTCTTCCTTGACATTTTATTTTTTCTCTTCTTATCCTCTTCTTTTATTTTTACAAGATTGCGAGATATGAAATTAACTAATAGTTTCGTAAGACTATTCAGAAATTTGAAATCCAGAATTGAAATACATATTAATTCGCAGTGGCATATTTATCTTACTTTATATTTTATAAATTATAATACAAAAATATATGAATTATAACGTAGAAATTTACAATTTACGAAAACTGATTGTTTTGATCTTTTGGCATGGAGATCAAAATTATATTTTTCACCCTCCACGAGTTTACAAAGAATGTCGAAAGGGCCGATGCAATTTTTTCCCTGGTCACGTATCTAACAATGTAACTATTTTTTTATATAAACTTAATCTCCATTTCTAAACTCCAATTATGTAAATTTTGGAAACAAACATAATAGTTCCTTCGCAATCCTTTTATATTTTTGTTTTCTATTATAATATTTCTTTTAGTTAATATGGATATAATATATTCAATGTAATAACGCAGATGTTATGTATTAATACGAAGATAATAATAGATTTATCTTCAAGAAACTCTGATTTATGGGAAGCGTTTTCTGAAGTGTTGATTATCTGAAATATCAAAGAGACTTTTACGTTCCGGAAATAACAGTTCCCGTCCTGTTGCAGTATAAATCACTGCGATAATGTAACGGCACATAGCACAATCTCATATCGTAAATTATTATATTTTGTAACCATTTATCAGGTCCAAACTCTAACGATCTACCATAGAAGATACAGAATGTCAGGGTTAGTGTGGAGACCTGGCGTATCTTTCTAGCGAACTCCGCCGCCGGGAACGGTAGACACCGCTTTTGAAGGATAAAGACATTACAGGGCATACGTATAATTTCATCGCACTCTCGCCCAGATGACGCCTTCTCTGCAGGTGTACCTGCAGGCCACACAAAAACGCGATCCAGTTCCAGCGTCTGGCTTCGCTTAATGATTGTCCAGACCGACATTAACCAGGTAACTGCCCGTCCGACGCGTCGGGTCTTGGGAGGTGTGAGAGCCAAATCATGCTACTCACGAAGACAATTGTGTTGCGGAGATTGTGATAAATAGTTCGTAACGGCTGGATGGAACGGAATGGACTGTTGTTTGGTTCTAGGCTGCTGAAACGTGCGTGTTGCTCAAATTACTCTTTTTACCACAGTTGGGAAGGTGACAACAATAATATCGTAAACGAAATGTAGACATAATTTGTTTTTTCCCATCAACGATTTCTTCTATAAAATTACTAATTAATATTTCTTTTTCCACAAAAATTTAGGAAAGATGAATGAAATGTGAAGCTAAAGAAGACTCTCATACATACAAAGTTCGAAGTAAGATTCAGATATGGAGCAATGTGGAATACGCTACGTTTATGGGTACTGTAATCCCACTAATTATAGTTTTTAGTGCTTCATCCGATCCACCATAGGATACTGGTTCCCAAGTACTTTCCAAAGAACTACTCAAGAGCCTTTTTGCACATACTCCTTTAGTCCTATACACTTTCCGGAGAATATAATTTGCCCTCACTTCGCGATAGTGACAAACATGTTTGCGTGTCACTGGTGACAACTGGAATGTCCTTTGAGCTGTCATTTAATTTGGATAATTAAATGTCATTTTCTTAGTGATCTACGAGAGAGAATAAAACATAGACTTGGCACGGACACAAGTTAATTGGCAGCATCGTGTACTGAGGCATATTAGAAAGACACTAGTACTCTTCACAAGTTAATTGGCAGCATCGTGTACTGAGGCATATTAGAAAGACACTAGTACTACCCTGCTTGTTCAAGCGTTGGTTTCACAGATATACCAATGTATCACCATGAAACGGAAGAAATAGTCATGTCCTTAAATCCACGTTTGGACGACATGCTTAACTTTCACGTCGGTTTTGAATTGTCAACTTGATTCATTTGTTATATAGCACAAAGTCTCCTCGTAAAAAAGACATATATTTCATTTAACAGTCCTATTACTAGAAAGTCTAGGCGCCGTATTAACCTTAGTTCCGCAGTCAGAATGCACAAGTAAATGCAGCCGCGCCTTCTGTATGGCATGTGCGTTTCGAAGTGGAATGCTGATTAGGATGATTACATGCGAAATGTACGGCAAGGACGTGGAAATGAAGATCACATACGAAGTAGAGAGAAATCACTAAGACACTAGTTGCGAAACATATCCCGCGCGTTAGGTGTTATCAGGTTAAGTAAATGTAGCTTCACTACGCGCACGTTTTGTTGAGCTCTTTCTCTGCTTGTAGTGGTAAGATCATAGGGTGAGTTACTATTTTGTTAGCAATGCAGGAAAATCAAATCTGCAGTTCGTTTGCCGTTACAAATAAGTTTTTTATAACTCGGGAAAGAAAATTAATTTTTGAAACGTTAATCTCGCGCTTTTAAAATTTATTATTGTTATTATTGTTATTATTATTATTATTATTATTAATATTTCAAACTTTTTTCATTAATAGTTAAATTGTTAGGAAGGGATTCTGAAACTCAAGAGGCTTGCTAGTCGCTAGATTCTGATCGCTCTCCATCACAAAGAGAGAAAATTGTATGCATTGTGAACCATGCCAGACATCAAATCAGTTCAAAAGATACAAGATCGAGCCCAAACACCCACCAGTTACTTTTAATTTCTGCAATACATCTACCCTAGAGAGCATTCACTTCGTTATGCATGTATAGTGTGAGTACTGAACGGGTTTACAATCGCTGTTCTTTGAGAAATCCTATTTCAACTACTCTTGCTAACCATTTAGAGTATCATTCATATAAAATATTGTACTATTATTACAGCATTCTCTCACTGCTTACTAATAACGACAATACGATATTTATTAATAATTCATACATTCATTACATGAGTTTCAATTTGAATTTTCCGAGGATGTGTTCTCCAATTATCTCCATTTTCTCATCTGCAATTACAAACAAATGAGTATCTATTACGTAATGCAAAACAATATTTAAATGTAGGAAACAAATCAATATGAATCTATTATTGCCGTTTCTACTATTAAAAGTGATTGCATTATTTCCAATGGCACAAAATGACGTACTTATCAAAATACTTTTCCTGTGATCCATTCTTTCAAATACTCAATATTATCATAGCACAATCTTTGAAAATTACAGGTTAAGCAGCAGACGATCTACGTGAGGCGAATGTGTACAGCCGGTTCAGAGATTATTAGGAGGCAAAGCCCCTCTTGCATCCTCAGATGAAGACCACCCACAATGCAACGCTCCATTAGGTCACCAACCAGGAGGTCTCACAACAAACCCAAATGTCGCCATGTGCACCGCTCGTATCTTTTTACCGAAGCCGATCTGCTCATTATCTGGAGACGTCGATTTCCCTAATGTAGTCTAGGTGTCAAAACAAATAGATGTATTATTTTCTGGCATTCATTACCGTTTAATTCGGCATGTATTTACATTTTATTTTACCGAAATTTAAAACACTGAAACTTTGTAACCTCTCAATCAATTGGTAAAAAATTGACATTAAATCGGATCTGAACCGCATAAACTTAAAGTCATCCTTATTCTAAAAACTATTATTACTAAAAACTATTATTTTAAACTACTAAAACTATTCTAAAAACTTATTTTGTAATAGCTACAGCGCCATAAGCACAGAATTCTTTGACTAAGATGTTAGAAAACTATTCAGTAGCACTAAATGTTTCAAACAGTACATAAAAACAATAAGCCAATTATACATTATTTTGACATTTGCATACAAACAAGCATTCACATTTTACTTACAGTTACGGACGTATTTATACTTTTTTTGTCGCGCGCCCCTCACTCGCTCTCTCCCTATTTCGTTCTTATTCATACACACAAACACACTAGACGAAGATAAAGATTTACCCTCAAATACGTACTACTTATATTTATTTATTCTATTTACATCTCTCTCTCTCTCTCTCTCTCTCTCTCTCTCTCTCTCTCTCAATATTTCTCCCTTTCACTTACTCACACTGTCATTGTCACAGATGTAGCTACCGCTTACGCAGTAGAGAGAAAGTAATGTAATGTTGCGCACAAGAAATGGCGAATTTCCGGCAGGAAAATAACAGATTATCACAGTCCTTTGAATTTTAAACCGTCGTTTGAATTTTGGAGGCTACTTTACGTGAAACCCCTGGAGCATTTCCAACCAGTGTTGCTACCGAGTCAGCGACAACGCTGGATGTAAGCGAAATCAACCGGTCAAATCACGTGGACAACTCCTCTTCACTGCTAGGTGCGTCACCCATCAATAACCGCGCGCTTGCCGGAATTCAATTTTAAACGGTGAATTGATTGAATTTTTGATTGAAAACGATTGAATTTTGCTGGTCCCTTGAATTTTAAACCGTCGTTTGAATTTTGGAGGGTACTTTACGTGAAACCCCTGGAGCATTTCCAACCAGTGTTGCTACCGAGTCAGCGACAACGCTGGATGTAAGCGAAATCAACCGGTCAAATCACGTGGACAACTCCTCTTCACTGCTAGGTGCGTCACCCATCAAGAACCGCGCGCTTGCCGGAATTCAATTTTAAACGGTGAATTGATTGAATTTTTGTTTGAAAACGATTGAATTTTGCTGGTCCCTTGAATTTTAAACCGTTGTTTTAATTTTGGAGGGTACTTTACGTGAAACCCCTGGAGCATTTCCAACCAGTGTTGCTACCGAGTCAGCGACAACGCTGGATGTAAGCGAAATCAATCGGTCAAATCACGTGGACAACTCCTCTTCACTGCTAGGTGCGTCACCCATCAATAACCGCGCGCTTGCCGGGATTCAATTTTAAACGGTGAATTGATTGAATTTTTGATTGAAAACGATTGAATTTTGCTGGTCCCTTGAATTTTAAACCGTTGTTTTAATTTTGGAGGGTACTTTACGTGAAACCCCTGGAGCATTTCCAACCAGTGTTGCTACCGTGTCGGCGACAACGCTGGATGTAAGCGAAATCAACCGGTCAAATCACGTGGACAACTCCTCTTCACTGCTAGGTGCGTCACCCATCAATAACCGCGCGCTCGCCGGGAGCGGCTGCCTGCTGGCTCTACTCCTCCGTGCAGGCGGGTCGCGCGGCCGTCGCCACCGGCTGGCGGTCGATTGACTTCTTCCCCATAAGGCGCGGCCGCCAACCCCGCCCGGGGAGCCGTGTGCGGGCTCCAGCCCCGAGATCATCACGGCACGCGCCCCACGCTGGCCTTGAGACGCGGGACCGCTCGCCGCGGCAGGTGTGTGGTCCTCGCGGCGCACAGTGGGGCGAAGGCCCAGGATGGATGGGCTCCTACGGGACACAGTGGGCCATATACGTGCGCAATCTAGTTCAAGACAGGGGGACAACAACCTTTCTGGATCCCCTTTCCGTTAAACGTTTCCCACCGGGAGCGGTAGCTCAGTGCATCAACTGATGTCACTGCAGCGCCTCTGGCTGGGAGGTCCTTGGTTCGAGTCCTAACGGCGGCAGGATGTTCGACTCTAGCTTTTCAGCTAGGTTGAATTCAGTCGCTGGAGGAGAATTCTAGAGGCCGGCTGCTCTGATCGATAGTTTTCCGTGGTTTCTCCGATCAACACCAGGCCTTGTCCTATCCTCTCCCCTTACACACACTCTTACACTAACTTGCAGTACACTACCACACATCCCGGGGGCTTGTCCCGACTTGGGAGGTGCCCCACTGCTGGTGGGAGAGTCCTGGTTAGCGGGAAACCCCACTAGCCGACGGTAGGTCGGCGCCGGATCTCGTCATCCAGCGGGGGAAGATTTCTGCCATCTCTAGAGAAAAAACATGCACTACACTAACGGGACTAATGACCTGAGCAGTTGACGCGCCCGGAAACATGAAAAAATCAATCAAGCAATTAAACGTTTCCCCCCTCATACATACTTTTCTAGTAAATTCATACATAATACAGTATGAGGAATAAATAACTTTAATAATGGAATTAATAAATTTAATTCACTTTATGTTGAATAATTTACAGGATTGATGTCTCGGAGACACCCTTCCCGCAATAAGAATATACACATTAAATTCTCAATAGAAAAAGGGAAAATCAGGAATTGAATATATTTATGGAAATAAAATATTGTGTTTTGTAGTGATACAGGGCTCCTTTAAAAATGTTCAAGGAGGTCACATCTCCCTCCAGCTTCTGCTCCGTACGGATGACTGTGCATGGGATGAATTATTTGTGCCAGCAATACAATCGCGAACAACGCATTCCCCGCCGATTTCATACTATGAACTCAATATTCCACATGTATCGAAGAAAATAGCGGAGCCTCGCCTGTGGAAGATATCCTCTTTTCTCGCCGCATTCCAATTTCGTAGAAGTGTAGGCTGCCCGAAACGGACGGCAGAAACAAACGACAGCGCAAAGCCTCGTCGACAATCGAAAGCACTTCTGATTTGTCTCATTTTCGGGCTCCATTGGGTACGTTCAGAAAATCCGGCCGAGTCCTTGTGAACCGTAGCCTTCGTTCGAGGGTGTAAAAGATTGGATTCTTGTTACAAAGGAAAAGAGGGGAACATGAGACTCGCTTTTTCCAGTAAGCTACCTATCTCGGCAATGTTAATGCGTAGCTGCAGTAGAATTTGGGAGTGTTGAAAGCATCGAAAATGCACGTATCGTGAAATAAATGAAAACTGAAGGAAACAGTATTGATTAATTAAA
This sequence comes from Teleogryllus occipitalis, assembly GCA_011170035.1. Taxonomy (NCBI): domain Eukaryota; kingdom Metazoa; phylum Arthropoda; class Insecta; order Orthoptera; family Gryllidae; genus Teleogryllus; species Teleogryllus occipitalis. The sequence continues at coordinate 42,743 of BLKR01005789.1, read as the reverse complement.
AACATGAAAATGCCTTCTAATCGTCACTTCAGTAAGTATCGTGGAAACGAGAACAAACGGGACATGAATATCGTATCGAATTAAAATAACTCTCATGTTGTTATATAGTGATGTGGTTCTAAATATGGAATTTTGCAGTTTAATTGTTATAATATATTTTGAAACAAACAGAAGAAAAGGTATTACATAGGAAGATAAAAATCTCTAATCCTTAGAAATTGAGAATTACCCCGCTGACTACATTTCGTCATTGAACAATCTTAAACGTGTCCATTAACATTAGAAATCAATAATTGGAAGGATCGTCTTGGACAAATTTGTATCAAATTTAATTAAAATTTATTGCGATTACAATTTATTACCATTGCAATTTTATTTAATTACAATTTATTGCGATACAAACAGCGACCTTTATCAAATACACATTCAAAAAACAATTAAGTGAACACTAATGTACAATTAACCATACAGTTTTATATTGTGGTACATTGAAAGATCACGTGATATTGTCTGTGATACACTATCAAAGAGGACGTGAACGAGGAGAAGGTCGAGGATAATGACGAGGGTGAGGATGAGGATGAGGGATAGGACGAGTGTGGCCCCTCAAACGTCGCTCATTAACAAAAGTGTCTATCAAACAAAACAAGAATAGTTCAGACAACACAAATTCACTCCAATCTTATATCCACATGAGCAGACGGAAATAAATTCATATTTGCTATCAAAACCAGCTCGTTCTACTGAAAAATAAAAAGAGTCACAATTTAAAAACAATTCTTCTCGTTCACACCGGGTTTCAAACGAACAACAAATGGTCACTTCATAATTTTACATTGTAATAAGGTGGAAGTGATATCTATCACTAGAAGTTACGAAATATTCCCTGAAGTTGACATAAATGGAAAAGTAACTTTTTTAAATAACGGATATTTTTCTCTCCCCCTCTAATACCCGTTCATTTTAACCCTTTTGTAAATTGTTTCAACACATTGGTGTTCAATTTATTCTTTGTTTAGCACAATTTCTCTCCCCTTTCTGACTTTATGTTTAGATACAGAGTAACCCATGGCTCCCTTCCCCCTCCACTTTATCTTCTGATTCATTAAGACTTGCGCTGGTGTACTGTACCGAAGTTGGCACCACCTACACACACAGTACCTTGAACCGTTGCGTAGCGAACAACATGCACCGATACCTTAAACTATTAATTTCAATTGGAAGATCTTCCAAGGTAATCAATTGCATTCTTCAATGCCTTTTCAATATGGTCCTTTAGACCACCATTGTTCAAGATTAGAAGTGCCTGGTTTTATATTATATATCGACATTATGGTGTAACGTAACCTAGGAAATTTACAGGTACCATGTCCTTATCTCATTGTTTTTGTTTTATATTTGTTTTATACTAATAATATTAATGTAATATGTAATATTGTAACTGATTGGTTGATGTTGACCATTCAAACACTGAAGAGGGCCTTACAATTTAGGCCGAAACGTCTGCTTCTAATATATTTAATTTGACTGGAATCATCGTTTTTTCTTGTAATATTTTTTGTTAGCTAACACTTCACATTACATATTTATATTTATATTTACAAATAAATACACTGTATTCGATAATCAACATAAAAAACATTTGGAAGAGATTCATTGTGTTTTTCATCCACCCTTGAGTCATCAATATTTAATTTTGTATTTATATACCTACCAAACGAATATTCGCATGATGTGAGTACACATGACAGCAAATGGCGTCGCCCAACCAGCGGCCTCTACCTGCCCGCGCCATCCGTCATGACGGCCTGCGGGGGCGAGGGCGCGAGGGAGAGGAGGGGGAGGGGGAGGGGGAGGGGACAGAGAGGGGAGGGTGGCGTCGCATACGTCAGCGCTAGCGACGGGCGCGCCGCGCAGCCGGGGGCTGTTTGTCAACAATCCCGCTGCCCGTCGCGCGGCGCCGCGGGGCGCGCGCCTCTCCCCAGTGGGGACGACGTCGAGACGGAGGGTGCTACCCGCTCCCGGGAGGAGCACGCGCAAATTCCATCTTCGTTTCGTAAGCTCGTGTGTTCCGTAAGTTCGTCCCTGCGTACGTTCGTTTGTTTCTTGGTTCGTTCATACATGCGTTCGCGCGTGCGTTCGTTTGTTACTTCGTTCGTTCGTACATGCGTTCGCGCGTGATTTCGTTTGTTTCTTCGTTTGATCGTGCATGCGTTCGCTTGTTACTTCGTTCATAATTTCGCTCGCGCATTCGTTCGTTTGTTACTTCGTACGGTCGTACATGCGTTCGCGCGTACGTTCGTTTGTTTCTTCGTTTGATCGTGCATGCGTTCGTTTGTTACTTCGTTCGTTCATGCATTCGAGCGTGCGTTTGTTTGTTTCTTCGTTCGTTTATGCACGCGTTCGCGTGCTCATTCGTTTCTTCGTTCGCGCGTGCATGCGTTCGGGTGTGCGTTCATTTGTGTCTTCGTTCGTTCCTGCATGCATTCGCGCGTGCGTTAGTTCGTTTTTTTGTCCACGTCCGTGCATTTCTTCGTCCACGCGTTTGATTATTCGGGTGTGCGTTCATTTGTCCGTTCCTTTGTGTGAATGGCGGAGCACACGAAAGCTCCATGTCCATGTCGTTTCGGAATTTCGTTTGTTACTCCTTTCGGTGCATAATGCGATCGCACGAATTTGTTCGTGCGTTATTGTCTGCATTCGGTTGATCGTGCGTGGGTGAGATCGTTCGTCGGTTCGTTCGTTCGTTCGTTCGTTTATGCGCTTATTCATATTTGTAACTTTCCATTCTTTCAACTTTTATCACATTGGTCACTGTAACAGTAGCAGGCCAATTTGAATCCGTTTAGACTCAGCGCAACCAAATTATAACTTCCAAGTTTGACGAGCACCTTCTCAGTAAAACGTACAAAACATATATGATCATATTTGCATTCCCAACAGACTAAGATAATTAAAAGAGTGCGAAAATATCGTCGTGGGGAGCACGCCTCGACTACATCCATAAAAGTTCGCATTAGAAAAATTATGAACGCGTGCACTTTGACCAAGAGTTTCCGTTTAGTTTGCCTCCATTTTCTAACTTACTCCATTGTAAAACTCAAAAATGTATCTCTCGTCATAAGATTGTACTTGATGAAATGTATCAGAACAAAGATTATATAGCTCGATTGTATAGCAAAAATAACGTTTGTTGCGTTTTTTGCTCATTTATGGGATCTTTTGAAAACTCGCACGAGGATATATTTCATACCCAGATTATTCGCACTTCAAAATCAACGAGAACATGTTCAAATCATGTCTGCTCGTACGTAGACCTGAGTATATTTTGTGACATTTTTAATTATAAATGTAAACAAGCTGATTTTGATACTAAACCCCTCATTTGATATTGCATTACCTCCTACATTGCCTGCACATCGTATTAATTGCACAATTTTTTACATTATTGCATCAGTTTTATATCATTACATTTTTATAATTATTTATATCATCACAGTTACAGGGTTACGGCACCACATTTACATTTTTCCACAAGGAATTTTAAAATAAAAATTTTCTCCATTAGTAATAAACGGATTCGTTATAATTTAAGAATAAACCTCCGTTCCTGTCTAATTTATATGGAATTTGTTACATAAGACCAGAAACGCACAATTATTTTGATCTCGTCTACCCCCTCCTTCGTCCAAGAATAATACTATAATAGTCTCAGAAAATCATTTGCCGTTGCTGGTATCAGGAAAAACTCAATTTAAAATAAAAATAATTAATCACAACATTGAAATACAATATTAGTGACGTTGATACAATTCTTGAGTATTTACGTATACAAACACCCTTCAAAAACTATATCCTTCTATACTATACCACAATTTTCTTATATACGTATCTTAATAAGAATGACAAATGAAATACAAGTTAAAGAAATGACATTTATTCATAAAACATTGAACCTCTTGATAAAATCCACGTCTCTGACGTATATCAAAGGAAGGATGAATTTATAAATGCACTATTTACTTAGCTCAATAAAAAACGTTCGGTTTGAATAAAAGAAGTTCCGAGAATAAAATATCTTATTCCAACAGACTCTGACTTGCACGTGTCTGGAAGTTCAAAGAGGCAGTTTAAAACGTACTTTGATATCCAGGCATATGCCAGTTGCACAATATCGCAGAAGACATGACTTTATACAATGTCACTGTCCATTTCCTTGAATTAGAGCATTTCGGAGAAGTAAGGAAATAAATCCAGCCGATCGCAATTCGCCTGCCAAGCGCAGTCCCGGCTGCCCCCTCCCCCATCAGTATTTCGCGCCAGCACCCACCGCCGTTCGGCCACCGTGCGGGCGGCACAGCGGCGCCAGCGGCACGGAGCGATGCTAGGCAATTTGCCCAACACGTCCCCTGGGAGCGCGGCCACCCGCCGAACAGCGCAGCACGGCGGGCGGTGGAGGCGCAGGCGGCGGTGGGTGCTCGCGGGTGCTGGGCGAGGGGAGAACACGGTCTTCTCCCATGCACAGCTTCACGAAGAGTTTCAGTTAGTGCTTTTAACCAATCAGATTGTTTTTTTATCCCCACATTTCGTCTAAAACATCACAAATATACCTAATTGAACTCTTTGCCAAAACCCAACCTACAAAACCCATTTAAAGAACAAATTCCCATTCCACACTTTTCTAAACTAATTGTCAGTGCTCGTGTTTTCCAATTCTTTCTCCAATATCTACACCCAATGTAGAGTTATCTATGTAGACCACCTCCAATACCTTAGTAGTAAGTAAGATATTGTAAGTTTTAAGGAGTTTTAAGCAAAATTACCAAATGTAGATAGTTATTAAATACTGATCTTTGTATTGTGCAACCGCAAAGAAAATAAACGAATAATAAACGGAGAAAGAATGTACAGAGGAGTATATAGGAGCACACAGTAAAAAGAACAATGACGAATACGAATATTGAGTATTCAGAGGGCTCAGGAGCCGTTGAAATTATGAGAGTACGGGAAGCAAGTAATCAATAAGGATTACAACTGAGGCAACAGCTTAAAGAGGGGAATCACCTATACGAAACGTGATACTTGTGTTTGGAAAGTGAGTGAAATGAAGAGGGATTGAAAGAGGAGCATCCACAGTGCAAGAATGGAAGGCTGAAGGTGAGAAAATGATGAAATAAGTATGAAGAAAGTAATGAAAAGTAGTTGGAAGGAAAGGATAGCAGATTCACTGTGGAACATCGAGATCGTTGTTACAAAAATATAATCGATTTTATGAGTGTGTAGTTAGGAGTAGCCAAAGTAGTAGGAAAAACAGAGTAATCACAGGAATGTTCACGATCACTTATTTGATGATAAACATGCGCAGAGTTAATTGTAATAGTGAGACTTAAGATAGCTGATGGCTGGGCGAGAAATTGGCGAGAAAGACAGAAACAGATAAAGAATGAAAAAGAGAGAAATTTAAAGAGGAACAAGGAAAAACTGCGATTACAAAAGAGAAAATGGAAAAAAGAAAAATGAGAGAGTGTGCGAGAAGAGAGAAATGGAGAGAGAGAGAGACAGAGAGAGAGAGAAGAATCGTTGTGCGGTCTGGAAGCGATAAATGAGAGACAAAGCACGAAAGAGAAAGTATCGTCGCGTTCGCACAAGTGGATGTCCTCGTTTATTCAATCCTGTCTCAGTACCTACACACTTAGTACCACACTGTTACACCTTCAAAGTTGCTTCATCTGAAGTACTTCCTGAAACCATAAGCATGGTTCTAGTAGATTATTTGGTCTTCCCCGACGTGTTACATGTGCTCCATTAAGTGGAGTTGCGCCTCGAATTCTCAGCCCGCGGAAGCGAAACAAATTCTAAGAAACTATTACGTAATTTGTTTCTAATGACAGGTGTAAAAATGAAGAAAGAAAAAACACAGAGGCTAAGAGATCTTTTCTCAAAATGAGCAACAAGGGATACGAACACAAAGTCCGGAGAAGTGATCCCTGCAAAATAATGAAAATTTTTGAGAAGGAAAGAAAAATAAGATGAAGCAACTGACCAATTATTTCTTCACACAAATAACAGAAGGGTAATATCGCAGAAGAGGGAAAGAAGAAAAAGGATAAGAATATGGTCTTATGTTCTCTTTGGAAATAAAAATAATGAATAACAGTCTTTAATTCAATATTAATGACGTGGTACTAAATAATAGTTGAGTGTAACGTTACCGCCGCTGTAAACTGTTTTAAAAATATTTTCATGAGTTGAAAAATTATAAATGTTATGAATATCTTTGTTCAAATAACTTCTTACAGTCTCTGGTATTGGGCATACTAGTGAATCGTAGTTGCGAATAATGTTATTCTCTCAAAAATGTCCAACACTCAATGGCCTTGTATGTTACTTCCGTACGAGATATTAACTGGTAATATTTGAAATTCTAATGGCCTTTTGGAAATTTCTTAAAATCTACTGGATGGATCCGCAAACAAACTAACAATTCTCCATCAGGAGACCGAGACGCGTCGAATGACACTTGATAAGCCTCAATTGGTGCACAGGAAGTGGTCTAACCATGGGAGACAGAACCGCATACACATACACATGCACATACACACAGTCACGGTTACTCAAATACTGCATAGGGATTGCTGTAGGTTGATACAACGCAAGATTATTTATTTACACACACAGTGTTCTAGAACAATTTACTTATACACGTAACACAGTTTTAACAAAATATTGAGAAATACGCAGTAACCCTACAGAGTTCACAACATCATTAAAATATGCATGTGCTTATAGATTAGAGAATAATTAAGTAATGTTATTTTTCAGTCAGCAGTCTCCTCTTAATTACCATAACAGTTTTAAGAAACCTCAGGGTGTGTACATATTTGGTTTAGCAATATTCCTACCCCTTTCCAGCCTACACGACAATGTCAGACTGAGATCTCTTTACCCCAGAATGGGAAGTAAACATTAACTTGGTGGGTCATCTATGCCAACTCGAAGATAACCAGCCAGATGGATTGGTACCGGAGTCATTAAACGCCTCACACATGCGCCGAAACAATCCCCTGTGAATATCCCATGAGCATTGGGATCAGCCTGGAAGATAAAGCCCAACTTGGGGCCCCCTGAATTGTTCAGTCTCAGGGGTCAGGGAGCTCCCAACGCGTCACAATGTTGTACCTACCTTGCCACAAACGACGTAACACTCAGAAACTTGGCTCTCGAGCAGGAGTTTCTAATTCCCCGCCAGGACTTTTATACGTAAGACTGAGGACCTAATCCCACGGCCGGGGCTAAGTAAGGTTACTACCCCATGAGTACACGAGACTACACCAAGCCATATCCCCATCTTCTGTCTCTCACTGTCTGCGAAGCAATTCTCCGCGATCCTTCGCGTTGCTGAGCTTCGTACGCGGACTTACCAAACTCGTGTAATTTGTAACCTCGGGATTTATTCCGGAGTATTTACTTAGTCGCGAGTTTCGCAAGTTAACACAGAGCGCGCTGCGCGCACCTGCGGCGGCGGCGGCAGCGGTGGTTGCAGCCGCTTTATTACAACGGGATGCGTACAAGAGTTTCTGCCGCACAGTGGATCCCAAATTCGCGTTCTGCGCTTCACTGGAAATGGAAGAATAGCATAAGGTTGGTGGGAGAACTCTACGATTCAATTAGCACATACGGTGGTTCCAGTTGGACTCTGATTTGATTTAGTCGAATGGAGTTGAAACGCGGAAAATCGAGTTGGTTTTAGGTCAAATCCTTTCATCAACATTCCTGTAGTTGCGAAACGTTTCTCAGAAAATATGCACAGTCTTCAGAAACTTCATTTTTTTATACAGGAAGATGTCGGGGACGGTGTAAGAGACAGTGTCGGGGACGGTGTCGGGGATGGTGTAGGGGACGGGGACGGTGTCGGGGACGGTGTCGGGGACGGTGTCGGGGACGGTGTCGGGGACGGTGTCGGGGACGGTGTCGGGGACGGTGTCGGGGACGGTGTCGGGGACGGTGTCGGGGACGGTGTCGGGGACGGTGTCGGGGACGGTGTCGGGGAGGGACAGTGTCAGGGGACGGGGACAGTGTCGGGGACGGGGACAGTGTCAGGGACGGGGACAGTGTCAGGGACGAGGGACAGTGTGCGGGGACAGTGTCAGGGACGGGGACGGTGTCGGGGACGAGGACAGTGTCGGGGACGGGGACAGTGTCAGGGACGGTGTCGGGGACGGTGTCGCGGACGGTGTTGCGGACGGTGTCAGGGACGGTGTCGCGGACGGTGTCGGGGACGGTGTCGGAGACGGTGTCGGGGAAGGTGTCGGGCACGATGTCGGGAACGGTGTCGGGGACGGTGTCGCGGACGGTGTCGCAGACGGTGTCGGGGACGGTGTCGGGGACGGTGTCGGGGACGGTGTCGGGGACGGTGTCGGGGACGATGTCGGGAATGGTGTCGGGGACAGTGTCGCGGACGGTGTCACGGACTGTGTCGGGGCGGTGTCGGGGACGATGTCGGGAATGGTGTCGGGGACGGTGTCGCGGACGGTGTCGCGGACGGTGTCGGGGACGGTGTCGGGGACGGTGTCGGGGACGGTGTCGGGGACGGTGTCGGGGACGGTGTCGGGGACGGTGTCGGGGACGGTGACGGCAATGGACGATCCTGACGATGAAGTGAATGACAATCACAATGACGATGACGGTCACACCGATTACCTTGACCATTTTCCCGTCAGCGTAGGCAATCCCGTCAGCGTAGACTCACTATTCTCCTGACATGCTCCGAACTCTTACGGGTAGCCCCACCTTCACGGATTTTTTTAAAATTCCGTCTTCGTCAACACTTTTACTTTATGCCCCGATATATCTCTCGGCCCCTCGTCCACGGTTTTTCCGCGGGGCTCACATCTCTCCCGCTCTTAGGCCCCGGGGCTCCCAAACGTGACAGCGGAAGATACATCCTCGGGGCGAGCCCGCCGCCCAAAGAGCTCGAGCGAGGGACGCTGCGATTAAAATGGAATCTGCGACGCCACTTTATGGGATTAAAGCGGCCCTCAGATCACTGAGGGAAGTGCTACGCCTCGCCGCACTCGGCCCAGTCGCTCAGCCCAGTCATCGACTGCGTTGCCGCGCTGCCCCTCCCCCTCCTTCTTTCGTGCCAACATAGGCGACTCGCGCCGCCGTTTTCCTATAGTGGGGTTGGTAACTGGAGTTCAAAACAGCAACATTCCGACACGGAAACCCAAAAATAATGTGACTTATATATCTATACTAATAAAAGTGAATTCAACGACGTGTAACCGACATCGATACCACAGGAAGTATTATTCCGAAGGACAACATGGATGAGAGCCAAAATGTATTGCCTTTTTATCCTTGAAAATAGATTTTATTACATGGGAGTTTTTTTTATTTAAATAGTATATGACTTAGTGTAGGGATCACAGAATTTTGAAAACACAATTCACTTTTCCCCATAGCACGTCATACGCAGTTTTAACTGTTTTTTTTGACGTAACATAAATAAAAAGTAAATAAATAAATAAAATAAAAAGTAGCGTTTGAATAGATATGAAATTTTTACGGGCTCTTCTTCACGATTGTCGTAGTGTCCTTTGCGAAGATTGGTAAACACTCCAACAATCCAAATGCGGGAAATAAATAATTTAAATAATATGTTTGTAGATGCATCGCGATCATTTTTCGCCTCTCGCTTAGACCACGCGATTCCTAATATATTCTGCCAGAGCCCAGTACTGCTGCAGCAAAAATGGTACCTACTTTATTCGCTAGAGGTCGATAGCTGTGCATAAGATAAAATAATTCATCTAATAGCAATGTGTTGTAAAAGAAAATGAAAGAAAATTAGAGTATTTTATTAAATTTTGAACCAATTACGTTTAAAATAGTCATCTTAAACACCGTGGTTTTCTCTCATTCACAAGGATTGAATATGAAGAAAGGCCGGGCAACGCCAGGTATTTTGCTAGTATTGTATAAAATGAGCCAGTGATTTGATTTAAAATGTTATTTAAAACAAAGTTGTAACGAAATAATCTGGTTTATTTTGATACACAAGGTTATGTAAAAGAATGCTGAATTTATTTTATCTACAGTTAACAATATTGTATCTTGGGTCAGAGAACGAAAATGTAATGTATGTTCTGTGAATTAATGTATATAAGATTGTGTTTTATGCGTGGAATAAATCATCAAGTTTCCTGAATCCACAATCACCTCTCCATTTTTTCACTGTTCCACAACTTGTATCTACTCTATTGCAGGCGTTTCACTTTCCATTTTTCTCATCCCTCATTCTACTGTCATTTCGTTTATAACGCCTCCAGATCGATACTTGTATATCAACAGAAAATTTGAAATACGATTAATTTCATGTTCTATGCATTCCTTTTTTTCATCTTTCTTAACTTAGTTGATGATTCACTCCCAAACGTTACATCCTATGGTTTGTTCATGAGTCTTTATTACAACTGTAACAATGACATCGATCTGTTCGGTATCAAAGTCTCCGATTTCCTCACTATCACAGACTTCCATGAATTGTTATCCATCCTGTATCTCTTCTGTTCACTTTGTTCTAATCTCATTCCAACTTCCTTTTATATACTCGTAACTAACACCTCCATATTAATAAATCAACTGAGAGCTTCAAATACGATGAACGTCAACCTCTAATTCCCTATCATATCTTTCCCCGTCCCCTTTCGTTCCTTCCTTGATGTTTCACTACAAACCCACCCCAGCTTCCGTCCTCACCCTGGGCCTCTATTACACTTGGCCGCCACAATTCATACTTTTTTGATTCCGCCCCGCCAGGATCGCCCTGCGCCAACCCAATTCCGCGCGCCCGGCGCCTCGGGCCGTGCCCGGGGCGGCCGCGGCCGCGCGCCCGAACGTAATATTGGGCACAAATGACCCGGCCGGCCTCTGGTCCGCGCCTACGTGACCGCACTTCTGGATATTGCTAATTCCGAGGGCCCCTCGGGTGGCGGTGGCGGCAGGCGCGGAGTTGGAGGCGATGGTGATGGGGGGAGAGAATTGGAAGTGGACGGGAAGTGAAAGTGGCCTTTGCGCTGAAAGGTGATGGTGGTTGAGCAGAGTTGGAGGCGGTGGTGATGGTGGGAGAGAATTGGAAGTGGACGGGAAGTGAAAGTGGCCTTTGCGCTGAAAGGTGATGGTGGTTTAGCGGAGTTGGAGGCGGTGGTGATGGTCGAAGAGAATCCTAAGTGGAAGGAATGATGGATGGGAAGTGAAAGTGGCCTTTGCGCTGAAAGGTGATGGTGGTTGAGCAGAGTTGGAGGCGGTGGTGATGGTCGAAGAGAATCCTAAGTGGAAGGAATGATGGATGGGAAGTGAAAGTGGCCTTTGCGCTGAAAGGTGATGGTGGTTTAGCGGAGTTGGATGCGGTGGTGATGGTCGAAGAGAATCGGAATTGGAGGGAATGTTGGAAGAGAAGTGAAAGTGGCCTTTGCGCTGAAAGGTGATGGGGGTTGAACGGAGTTAGAGGTGGTGGTGATGGTCGGAGAGAATCCGAAGTGGAGGGAATCTTGGACAGGAAGTGAAAGTGAACTAGAAGGTAAGAACATCCGAAAGCGATGAAGTTGTTGAAAAGAAGATGGTCGAAGAGGAAGATGACGATGTAGGTGGTACTCAGCATGACAGTGAATGCCAAGGGGTGGATCTGGTAGGTCTTTGTAATCTTGATATGTAGCCCCAGTGAATTGTGTGCGGAGGACGGTGAACGTAATGTCAGCAGCGACGTCAACTATAGTGTTGGTCGTAATGTTAGCGGTAGTGATAGTGCAGTGTTTGTGTCTGGAGGTGTCGGGTAGTGGAGACTTGGCTTATGAAGGAGTGGTAATGGAGGTAGAAGAGAGGAAATGAAAAGGATAGTGAAGTCGAAAAGGATGGAAGAGGAACAGATCGTGTCAGAATATAGAAGATCAAATGACAGAACATGCAGGTTGAAATGGTCACGTTGATAGGCGAATAATTGTGGCAATGATGAATGAGACCAAATAAGAGCCAATCGTGATAGCGGTTCAAAGGTACAATAAGGAGGAAAGGAGTAAATAAACGCTGACTATGGCAGGGAGAATTGGGATATGTTGTTAACCTATTAACTACAATGGTCCCCAATTACGGGCTTCATTTTTTGGCATTGTATCGCGACATAGTGCACTATAATTAGCCAATATGATATCTTCAAAAGGCGTACACATCCTGAACGAAACGTATAAGCAATTTTTTTCATGTCAGATGTTGATTTAACCGTATTTGCTAGGCGTTGTACACTCCTGGCCAGGGTGTACATAGGGGGTGTGAATAACTAGCAGCACGTGTGAGCTGCAATGTCAAGTCTTGCGGGATGAGAACAGAAGAGAGCAGATGTGGCGGTAACAGAGAAATCGGGCGTAGTTGGTTGAGAGCGCTGGGGGTCGCGGGGGTTGCACGGGCCAAAGTGCAGAAGCAACGACACTGGCGTGGGTGAGCGGGGGCGGAGGCTAGTGCGCGTTCTCCTACCGCCCGCAGGAAGCGCTGTTTGTCGATACCGTAAACTGGCTGGCCCGCGGGGCGGGACGCAGGCCGAGGCCAGCGGGCAATGAAAGAGGACTGGCGCCAGGGTTGCCAACAATGTTCGTGTAAAAGAGAGGACATTCGACATTACATCTGAAAAAAATGAAATACATAGTGTTGTAACGGTTGCAATAGCAATAGCAATAAGACAGTTGTTGAAGAACATGCAATAATTGAGTAAATGTTTACAGAAAATATTATTTATAAATTAATTTCAAAACATTCTTTTACACTATTTTATGAACTATGATTGTTACTTCTTAAAGCGAAGTTTCTTTTCATATTGTATTTTTATACGCTTCATTGAGTCTTCACTGATGCGTTACCTCAATAAGCAACATAAATCCAATATCTGAAAATATGTTAGGTTCAGTAAGAATAAATGTATTCATAAATAAGTATATATTTTCTTATATTGAAACTTCATATAATAAAAATGTTATAAAATATTCTGTAGATTTTGTTTCCAAACAGACACAAAATGATGTACTAGTGTCCAGTGGTTTTGGTAAGAAACTACTGCAGCAGCGCACAGAGAAAGGAATATGTATTGGAGTAACGCGTCTTTATCGGATAATTCTGTACACTGAATCCACAGAGCATCCAAAAAACTAATAATGACAGAACGATCCACACACAATATTTTCTTCTCAAAGCCTAATTAGTGGGTACAGAGCACTTTTAACACGCACGAAGAATCAAAAGTTATCTAATGCTAGTTTAATACTGGAACAACTTTCCTCAAGATTTTCTTGCATCATTTGATGCCACTAGACCTCCAAGAACTACATCTCCCATCTTTCTTACGGAACCTACGAGATTCTACCGACTGCAGTCCGAGAAAGAATAAAAAAGAGCGGAGAAAAACAAAATGAAACTAAGAAATGCTTCACGAAACTTCTGACGGAAACCGCCGCTCGGTGGTGAACTTTGATATTTTTCTTCCGTGGACTCACGCGTCCGGAGGTACACGGGGGCTGAGCGGCAGAAGATACCTCATAGAGACCTCCGGAGAGCTTTCACGTAGAGGCGGGGAGAGTAGAGTGGATTGGTTGGTTGGTGATTCCGGGCGCGTCAACAGCTTAGGTCATTAGTCCCGTTAGTGTAGTGAATGTTTCCCGCGGTAGATGGCGAATATCTCCCCCACTGGACAGAGAGATCCGGCGCCGACCTACCGTCGGCTAGTGAGGTTTTCCCCTAACCCGGACTACCCCACCAGCGGGTCGCCGCTCCAGCCGGGACAAGCTCTAAGCTCCCGACCGGTCTCCCGGAATGTGTGGTAGTGTAGTGCATGTAAGTGTAAGTGTGTGTAAGGGGAGAGGATAGGACATGGATGAGGAAGGAAAGATCGTGCGCTGTTCGTGACCCGTTTGTTAGGGCACTGCTCCTGCATTCGCCTGGTGACAGTAGAGTGGAAGAAAAGCTAAAAATGGAAGCCGGATTAGAATTTATTGATTCCGAGCGTTTCAAATTCTTATGTCATTATTCCCGTAAGTAGAGTCTAGGTAGGTATCGGAGTTCTTCTCCCGCTGGGATGTGAGAACCGAAGCCAGCCTACATGTCTTACTTGCGGGGTTTTACTTCAACTATCTCCGCCAGAGGTGCACCACCCCAGCCGGGATCGGTTCTAACCTCCGGACTGGTCTTTCGAATACGTGTGGTAGCACAGTGCATGTACATAAGTGTACTTGCAAGTGGAGGAGATAGAGAAGGAAGCAGCAGACTATCAATCTCTCGGCGACGGTAACGGTGCTCATAGAAATGTTTGTATCTGTGAGATGTCGCGATGGAAACTGATGTAAGAGGAGATGATGGCGGTGCTGCAGGTGCTCCGGTGCTGCAGTGTGCGTCGGTAATTGTATCTGTGAAGGTAAGGTTGTTTGTGACGGTATTGATGATTATTTAGTAATCGTATTATTGAGTTAAATTTTTTACGTATTTTAAATCGCTTTTCAACTACTAAGGTCATATAGCGACCACTGTAAGTACAATTGGTGGAGATGGTAACGGTATACGGACACACATACAAACATCCATGTCCCGGGCAAGATTCGAGGGAATCTCGAAGGGATCCTTCAGGTATGATGCAGCTACGACTCTTCAATCTTAGCGACCTCGGCTGTCGAGGCAGGCTGGTGTTAATGGTGTGGCAGGTGTTGCTACCGGTATCCCACAGACACAGGCAATATGCTATGAGGATGACAGTGGTCGTGATGAAGTTGCTGTCAATGTTGGATTCGACATCCATACTGTCAATCACGTCGGTGTCGGTGACTGCGCAAGTTTGACAGAGATCGTGTCGAAATTGTAATGGGGAAAGTGTCGGTGTCTGTGTCGGTTCTCAACGTTTCGACACTTTTGGCACTTCTAAATACGATTATGTATCGTATGTATGAATGAAATTCCCGTGAATAATTTCGTCGTTATTTTTTGTAGTTACGGATCTGAAGTAATTATTGCCCTCGTAACCTCCTTTCTCACTCTATACACGGTAGCAATGTCAATGTAATTGGAGCTTGGTACTGTTCCCCTCCAACACTCGTAAAAATCTCGCATTCTTTTGTTCCGGCAAACGGTCTATATCCATTTCGCTCCCTTGTGTAAGATTATAGAGTTGCGTTATCGATGGGCCGATTGCCGCTTCAATGTGAACACGGAGGCAAAGGTTAACGCCAGTAGAAATTCAATTAATCCGTAAATCCCATAGGGCACGGATCAAGCCTCCGTGACCTCCCTCTGTAATCCTTCATGGCCAGTTGAGTTTCGGCATGAGCACAATGGGGATATCAGTAGTGTTTGCCACAATCTGCAACTCCGGCATTCCTAATCGAGCACACATTTTGAATTTACTAAATTTTAAGACAAACCTACAGGTTAAGTCTGCGGATATTTTGCCACTGGCATGTGATGACGTTTGGTAAAGCAATAATTTTAGCTATACAAGTAATATTTGTAATTTTATTTAGCAGAAATATTTCAAAAATATTTTGGTATTGGCTTTAACAATCTGCGAATAATCTATATAGATTCTATTATTGTATTTTAATGTAAAAGAGTATTTTCATAAAACTTGCTGAGATATTTGTCATCATAATTATCTGAAACGATGAGGCGAATATCAATCTCCCAACTGAACACGCAAACCCGACAGGATCATTGTCTTCTCTAACTCGCTTTCTCTGGAATTTCAGACGAAATATTGCTAGCTCCATGTGAAATTGTATCCACTTCAGGCGAGACAGAACTTCTATTTATCTGCATAATCATGCACTGAAACGCTTTCTACAACAACTGCATACAAAGTTTCACCACTAATAATACTGCTAGTCCTTGTCTTTGCAACATGAGAGGAATATGTTGTCGTTAGCCGAAAGAGCAGTGAGTTTACTGTTTTTTCGGCGACAAATACGTTATCTCGACGACGCTGTGTAGAGACTAAAACAGATATCTCAAATAAACAAATAATATATATTATACTGTCAGACAAATCTAGAATATCTACATAGGAAAACTAAAGAGAACCATGCAAATTAATCACATTTTTCATTCACATTTGTCCATGTAAATTCTATTACCTAGCGTAATTCGCAAGTTAACCGCGTAATGCCTGCCAACTAGGGGCGGGGGGTCCATACAAGCAGACAACTGCCGATCCCCCTCAACCGATTGCGAACGTAAGCTTAATCTGATTGTCGTGTCCCCGCGTTGCCTTTTCAACTCCTGCCACAACCAACAAGCCCCGCCCACACCGCCCTGCGCTTCCATAGGGCGCGCCCTCTAAATTAATCGCCCCCGCAGTGCGCTGCCCTGGGGGCTCCCGCACGGGAAGCCCTCAGCACACAGTCCAGTAGCAGAGGGTGATCAGTAGCAGAGGGTGACCAGTAGCAGAGGGTGACCAGTAGCAGAGGGTGACCAGTAGCAAAGGGTGACCAGTAGCAGAGAGTGACCAGTAGCATAGGCGACTAGTAGCGGAACAAGGCTCACAAAGCTGCAAAGAAGGAAACTCGCCATAGGAAACCACAGCTGCAGACGCCCACTCTACTTCAGAGTTTGGCGGTTGGGCGCCGAAGCCAGACCGATTGATTTGCATACAAAACGCATTTTAACTCGCCATAAACCAAATCGGGGCGGCCTCTGGCTTGCCCCTCGCGTCGCCCGCAACCCTCCCTGCAGTCTGCTCACTCTTCGATTCTTCCCCACCTACAGCAACCTCGCTCACTACAATCACCCCGAAGCACCCGCGCTCACTGTTAGCCATACCTAGTATCACTCCTTAATGCCGCTTGGCCTACATTATACACATTTCTACTTCCCCGCAATGACCCCACTTGTCTACATTGCTCCTAGCTGCTCACCCACCTACAAACCCCGCACTTGTATCTCTCCGCAACGTCCTCACGTCGATTACCTCACTCATCGCTGACTCTCTTTCTATAGAACCGTCACTCCCTTCTACCATTCCCAAGCACCTGAACTCACCCTAACTATACTTCGATTTATTTAGAGCTACACTTGACGTAAATCATCTGATATGGTGCCATCCAATCGGGAACTTACATGTTACTACAGTGACGCCACTGTGGTGACGTCAACTTTGCGATTGGATGACACCGTAACAGCTGATTTATGTTAAGTGCACCTCTAAATAAATCAAAGTATACTCAAAGAATCTCTACCTACAATTATCTCCCCGCCGCGTTCTTCCATACAAAACACGCACTTCTACCTTTCTACTGAGACCGCACCTCGACTAGATGACTCTACGCTGCCTTCCGGTTACTTCTACCTCCCCTCAGTGTCCTGTCTCGTCTGCCTCGCTCACCACCGCCTCCCCCGCTACGCCAACTTGTCACCTTGCAACTTACACCCAATATCTTCGTCTAAGCTGCTTTCCTCGTCACTACTTCCACACTTACAATCCCCGTACTCCCCGGCAGTGCCGTCAGACTACAACTTGCACTGCCTACCTTTTTTAAACGTTCCCTTCTTCTCTCTCTTCACTTACACCACGTAAACATCTGCACATCTTTCCGTTGTCTCGTTATCTCCCCGCTAACACCTCCCGGTCTTTCTACTCTCTCTCCTCCTCATAATTTTTCAGATCTTTTCGTACAGGGATGTCTTCTATCCTTCAGCAACCGCATTTCTCAATACCTATTCTGTCTAACCTTACTTGCCGAACGCGTACTTGCCGCACCCGTGCAAATAAACATTTCAAACTGAAATTTTTACACGTGGAATGTTCGTAATTGACATTGTGCTGAAGTAAGTTTTCATCTCAACAAGCGTATTTTTTAAAATTTTCGATTTTCAAATCAATCGTCAATTTCGTTTATGCCGGGAAAAATGAAAATGTAAAGAACAGTACGTCAAACTTTTCTTGAGAATTGCATGTAAAATGTTTTATTTATTTCTAAAATTTGATAAAACTTTACAAAAAACGACAAAAAAACGTAATACGTTGCCGTTGAGTACTTGTATATCCATTATCCCAGTCATGTTACATAATTCTACACAAAACTTGAAGCCACAATCTTGAGATATAGACGGTGCTACTGTTTTGCGAGATAAGATATAATCCATATTCCATTTACCTCAGCACCCACCTTAATGAGTACATTCTATACCATTTTATTAACTCTCATTTTCATCGTCAACATCTAGAACATCTTCGCTTTCTCCAAGCATCTAGCACAGTCGACTACATTAACGCAAGCACACCTCCAAGTTAACTATTTTTTTCACTGCTTCTCTCTTCATCAGTTTCGCCAACTACCCTCCACACATTCTGCAACTGGGAATAGTCTCACCTCCTGCGATTGCAAAAACAGAAAGCACATGCAAGTGCAATAAAAGTGGAGATGATGCATGCTGATGGAGGTTCTGCATATTTGTTGAATTCCATGGAGTACATGCGTTTTCTCAGGGTACTATCATCCCATCCACTTCACTTTCATTTAATTTCCGTAAGGTAGGGCGTCATAAAACTCAAAATGTTTCATTCAAAACGCATTATTTTTATTTTAAATGTTATGCAATATGGTTTGGAATTATTTATCAATGTTGAAATAGAAGTTTAGGGATACATGATAAAATATTATACATTTAGTCACTGTTTATGTGAATTCACTTACGAGCATACTTTGAAAAAACAGTGAGCAAAGCATGGATGCAGACTGAAAGAATCTATCACGTGAAATTTAGTATATTTGTGACGAGCAATCACAATTAGAACATGAAAATACAATATCTCAATTTTGATTCAAATATTTGATCACTTATTTTGGTTCAATTCAACATACACATATATTTTTTCATTTCATAATATATTTTATTTTCACTTCAACGTTTTCTTAATTCATTGATGCCATCTACTTCGATATCTGCGACGTACAATTTGATGTATTGTCATGTGTTAGATTTTAATGCACCGTCTGTTTATGATTGAGATTTATTATACAAAATGTTTTTAATAAACGTATTGTAAATTCCATTGAATTTCCTGATATGAAGTACAGTTTTGAGCTGCGTTAAAACCAAACAATTAACACATCGTACGTTCAAGAGAGTACAAAAAAATATATTACTGATTTCAGAGCAGCAGGCATGGACTGAAATAGTGTGTCACTCCAGGTCGTTGGTACAATAAAAACCCTGTATCTCGAAGAAAAAGGCGGAAAGGAGAAATCCTTGTTATACATAATTTCCATTTATCGAGATTTCAGATAAAACTATTTTTACAAAGACAGTACAGAGGAAATTAAAAACCTCCATTTTATTTAGGAAATCGATATAATTACGTTTAAATTCATGGAGATCCAAGCTTGGAGTGTTTGTTCCTTTCCAGTTGTCACAACCAAACAAGACGTAGATTCTGTGCACGCCACTGTTCTGTTCTGTTCTCATGAGCAAGTTAATTTATTTGCTGAATGTTCTTTGCTCCTGACTCTGTATTTCCCACACGTCTCATAGCTTCAAACGGATGTCGATGAAGACATCTGGCAAAAAGTTGCCTTCTGCCCTGTCAGCTGCAGCAATCTGCTGGTTTGCGGATGAAGCTTGAACAAAACACCCGAAGGTCACTTCACGTACGACATTCTGGAATAATAACTCTTGTACCCGATAAAAAAGGCCACGAAACGTATGAATTCAAAACAATTAATTTATGAATTCACGGCAATGAACGAATAAGTTCAAGAAAAACTGCAAGGTCAAGAAAACTCGAACACAGCCGTTACTTATTATAACTATCTGAAAATTTATTTAAACTTTGAATAAACGTTTTAAAAAATTGAGTATCGAAAAAACAAGTTGCTCTGTTAGAGAGTAAGGGAGTGCGAGTAATTCTGTGGGCAGAACAATGAGTAAGTCACTTGGGGTCTTATTTCCGGAGAAGGATGTGAAGTTCAGATCTTTTGCAAGATCTGATTTGATTAGTTTATAAGTTGGTACGAAATCGTCCACTAATTTATGATATCTATTCCAGTGATTTAACCCTTTGTTTCAGGAAAATATATGATCATTGTCTTCACAAGTGTACCTAACTCTTTTCTTCGTTTTTTTACTTAACTCCTTCCTGCCTACCACAGCATTGGCAGAACGAGTAACTTCATATGAGAGATCTAAATAAAAGAAATGATCTTTCTACTGAAGTAAAAGCAACAGAAGTCTACTTGAACACTTTTTCATTTTTATTTCGTAATTATCCATTTCAAGTTTTTCAGGTCTAAACAGCATCCCAAAGCGTCCACAGATAAAGATGCATACTACGTCACATTACTTATTGAATATATCATTTTCATAGTAATCTTATTCCGGAAATATTTTGTTCTTAATTTAATCAGATTAAAATTCATCATAGTTGAAGCATGAGCTCCAAATGAATTATGAATCTAACGAAAGAAGAGAGGATACTTTTCATATGATAGGGTAGAAAATGTAGCGAGAAACAGTAGCCATTGAAGTGATATTTAAGTCAAATTTACTCAAAGAAATGAATCATTCGAAATGCGTATTTCGGGATTCCCAACCATGAACAAGAGTAACACATATCTTGAATGAACGCTCGAATATTTTACATCTTTTCCCCTGTTTCAAAGATGTGAAACACAGAAAAAGCAACGTGGATTCCCAAGAAATTTGTAATACATGACTACCACACCAAACACACTTTAATCTCCTACGATATGACATCACGAATCTCCAAGAAGTTTATGATCTTAGTTGCAGACTCTACAAGAAACTTTCTCACACCAAGAAGATAAAAAGGAGAAATAGATACACGTACATGACGTAATTTCTACGGAAGATGCTGTTCCATGACGGGTGCTGACGTGCCTTAGAAAGAAGGAGACAAGAAACCAATGTGCATAAGCAAAGCCGTGTTGTACGAGTAGACAGAGTGACATAAGCAATGCAGCAATTGCACAGACTGACACGGAAAAAAGTACGTGAAATGATGCATTAAGAACGTTAGGTCGTCTTGTTTGCTAGTGTACTGCATATGGGAGTGTGGGGAAAGCGAGTACTCACGTTCTTTTCGACTCGATATCATGACATCAATAATAAGCATACGCCGTACAGAGACTTGACGGAAAATCAACAGACAGGGACAGGGAATTTGACTGGCTCTTTGACAGGGAATAAAAATTGAACACATTTGAATAGAATAGAATACGTTTTTCAGATCCAACTGAGTTTTATTTTGTTTCTAAAATTACTCGTGAATCGATATTGTTTAGGTTGATTTCTAGAACGAGGAAACATAAACCGATATATGCGGTCACTCTGATTCTACTGTAATTAGTAACGAACGTAAAATCGTGCAAATACAATAGTGGTCTAAATATTGTGTCAGAAGTAATTAGTACGCACATAACAACGCACCAACAGGATTGTGGCCTAAATTCTGCGAGCGTAGCACAGAGAATTTCTGATAATCGGATAAGCTGTTTATTGGAGTCAAATTCGGAAGGACACGACCAAATCCTATGGAAACCTTAAATTTGCTATCGCCGATTTGGACAGACGTGGGGTTTAATCGGATCCGTTGGAACTGAAAGCAGTCATTTCCTTCTTCTGAAGTTTCGGCTACCTTTTACCAAGGTTCATGTTGTTGAGAGACAGAACAAAACCGTCACCTTTCACCTCAATTACAAAGTCATCATTCTTTTGAGGAATGAATATTTACATTAAAAAATATAATAATGACTAGCTCAAAATCCGAACATTACTGAAAATAATCGTCCTTTAACACACGAAAACCGATAAAATGGGCAACAAATTACATAGAAATATACAGAATATTATTCTCAAATATTATTTTTAGCACATATCATCACTAATAAGACTAGTTTAAATATTCAATGGGCTCTTCCATTGAAAAACGAATGAAATTTTCCCCCACCCCCTGGTGAATTTCAGTCATAACAAGTCATACGTTTAGTTCAATTCAAATTTGGTTGAATGATGACTGCCCACAGATAACACTTCAGAATTTTAAAATGTATTGTTATAAAGTAAGGAAGAATTAAATTAAAAACATGCTGCATGAGGAACTAAATAATCTGAGAGTAGTATTTATAGTTTTAACTAAAATTAAAATTAGCTTCATTGCCTGCAAATACGAACAACAACGTACTCAATCCATATGATCATAATCTTGTATTAATAAAAATATTAAAAACCGGTATTAGTTTTGAAACAAATTGAGGGTTCAAAATATAACCAGGCAGTAAAACTGGAAAAATATTTCGATTACGAAACAAAGGGTTAAGACATACCACCAGCTGTAAACTCGGTACCTCGTAACCAGCGTACTCTCATACTCTTATATTAATAAAAATATTTCAAAACAGGTATTTATTTTGGAAAACATTGTGGGTCCAAAATGTACCCAGGCATTACAACTCCAAAAAATATTTAGATCAGGAGACGAAGGGTTAAGATGTACCATCAGCTGTAAACCCAGTACCTCGTAACCCGCGTACGCTCAGATATAATAAATATAGTGGATCCAAAATATACCCAGAACTACAACTTGAAAAAAATATGTAGATTAGGAAACGAAGGGTTAAGATGTACCTTCAGCTGTAAACCCAGTACCTCGTGACCTGCGTACGCTCAGATATAACAAATATAGTGGATCCAAAATACCCAGGACTACAACTTGAAAAAAATATGTAGGTCAGGAAAAGGTTAAGATGTACCACCAGCTGTAAACCCAGTACCTCGTAACCTACGTACGCTCAGATATAACAAATATAGTGGATCCAAAATATACCCAGAACTACAACTTGAAAAAAATATGTAGTTCAGGAAACGAAGGGTTAAGATGTACCATCAGCTGTAAATCCAGTACCTCGTGACCTGCGTACGCTCAGATATAATAAATATAGTGGACCCAAAATTTACCCAGGACTACAACTTGAAAAAATATTTAGGTCAGGAAACGAAGGGTTAAGATGTATCAACAGCAGTAAACCCAGTACCTCGTGACCTGCGTACGCTCAGATATAATATAGTGGATCCAAAATATACCCACACTACAACTTGAAAAAAATATTTAGGTCAGGAAAAGGTTAAGATGTACCACCAGCTGTAAACCCAGTACCTCGTGACCTGCGTACGCTCAGATATAATAAATATAGTGGATCCAAAATATACCCAGGACTACAACTTGAAAAAAATATTTAGGTCAGGAAAAGGTTAAGATGTACCACCAGCTGTAAACCCAGTACCTCGTGACCTGCGTACGCTCAGATATAATAAATATAGTGGATCCAAAATATACCCAGGACTACAACTTGAAAAAAATATTTAGGTCAGGAAACGAAGGGTAAAGATGTACCACCAGCTGTAAACCCAGTACCTCGTGAGCTGCGTACGCTCAGATATAATAAATATAGGGGATCCAAAATATACCCAGGACTACTTGAAAAAACTACTTGAAAAACTACTACTGCTACTACTTGAAAAAAATATGTAGGTCAGGAAACGAAGGGTTAAGATGTACCATCAGCTGTAAATCCAGTACCTCGTGACCTGCGTACGCTCAGATATAATAAATATAGTGGATCCAAAATATACCCAGGACTACAACTTGAAAAAAATATTTAGGTCAGGAAACGAAGGGTAAAGATGTACCACCAGCTGTAAACCCAGTACCTCGTGACCTGCGTACGCTCAGAAATGAGTACATCACTCATCACCAGCGCACTGCATCTTTCGCGAGCGTCTCTCGAATGCACTTCCGCCGTCATCGCGTTTTTGCCGGCGCGGCGCCGGGTTCGCAGCGTCATTGCGGTGACAGCCGCCATTTGCACTGGCGCTCATTAGCAGCGGGCGGATGACTTCCCGCAGCCATTTTTCCCCGTCGTCGCGGCCGCGGGCGGTGTAATCAACCCGCCCCCCTCGCCGAACGCTGCCCGGCGCTGACGAGCACGCGGCCTTCGGCGACCTGCACGGGAAGATCCAGCCAGTACGAAAAGTCGAATTAAAAAGTGGGAAAAGGGTGCTACTTGATTGCAAGGTCTTCCCCGTGCCACCTTGGTGATAAAGAAATAGTATCTAATACACATTGTTTGCGATTGTTTATTAAAAGTATCTCCCAAACTCCTAAAAACAAAAAACATTATCCCTACTTGTATGAATATGCTTGTGTAGAGGCTTATATGTACGTGCACGAGTATGTGTTTGTATGGGTGAGTATGATTGTATGTATGTTTATATAGTGTAAGTATGCATACTTATGTGCAAGTCAGTAAATATGCATTTCCATTTGTCTATGTATCTAAATGCAATCTAAATATGTTACATAGGGACCAAAAGATAATTTATTTTATTTTCCTTATTCTTTTACTTGTAAGTGTACATAGCTTCACATTTCTGTATTCTTCCATCAAAAACCATTGGTCATACTGTAGAATAACGTTTGTATCTATCTAAAAATCATTTCTTGATGCTAAATTAATAATTGGTCCTATATATTTCTTGTGATTGCTTGTTAAGTGCAACTCCTTAAAATGCGACCTTCGTACAAAATAAAGTTTCGAACATCAGCAAAAAAAAAAGAAGTCTGTAAATACGAAGGAAGTGAAAAAAGGACTCGTAGCTAAGAGAAAAAAGTGGCATATATAATCATTGATATTTTTGTACATTTACAAAACAACAATTGGATTTATATTATTTCTAATGTGAAAATTGTTAAAGTTTTGTACATTCTGTTTTATCAAGTTTTTTTAACACATTAATTATTAAAATCGACATTTCGCAGCACTTTTTCCTCATTTAACGTTTAAAGTGATTCAAATAACAGTTCGAGTTCACAGTCCGATGGACCGAAACAGAATGTAGGAATAAGCAAGTAAAGGAGGAGTTGGAAATTTCAGAAAAGCAAGAGAGCTGTCAAAGGGAAGGTCAAGAACGAGAAGAACTTGAAAACGCCGAGAAGATTGAAAGCACTTCGACGATGTGTATTCAAAGGCAATTACCAAGCTTCAGACATTCTTGGCGGAAGTTCGTGGGAGGTGAAGTAGCACATGTTTGAGATTCTTCTACGCAAGCACCCGAGATTTCGGGAAGGGCCGCTGCAGGCACGCGCCAACGCCACGGCACGATACTGGGACGATACTTTCAAGCATGCGAGGACAATGTTTTGTCGAGGTGGGGATGACTTTTTGGAGAGGGGGTTGAGAGGCGATGTTTGCGGGGGGAGAAGATACTTTGACGAGGCGGGGATGTTGTTCAGGTGAGGGGGGAGGAGTTTTCACGAGGCGAAACGATCCTACGGGGTGGCGGGGTTTTCGCTACGGTAAGTAAAGGGAATTTGCTTTGGTGAAGTGACGTTGTTTTGGCAAGAAGAGAACGTTGATTAACCGAGGCAACATCGCTATGGCAAGATCGGTACGTTGTTATGAAGAGGAGGGGAAGTTTGCTTGTAGATGAGGAAACGTTAAGGCGTGCAAGGGATGTTGTTATGGCGAGGAGGAGATGTTTTTATGGTAATGAGGGGACGTTCCTACGGCGAGGACGGGACGTTGTTACGGCGAGAAAAGGCTGTTGTTTCGGCGAGGAGGGGACGTTGTTACGGCGAGGAGGGGATGTTGTTACAGCGAGGAGGGGACGTTGTTATGGCGAGGAGGGGATGTTGTTACGGTGAGGAGGGGATGTTGTTACGGTGAGGAGAGGATGTTGTTACAGCGAGGAGGGGACGTTGTTACGGTGAGGAGGGGATGTTGTTACAGCGGGGATGTTGTTACAGCGAGGAGGGGACGTTGTTGTGGCGAGGAGGGGACGTTGTTACGGCGAGGAGGGGATGTTGTTACAGCGAGGAGGTGAGGAGTCCGATATTGACTGGGCTGATATTTCAGATGATATTCATGGCGATGTGAGAATCTATCCCCCATGGTGAACCACCCATGACATTCCCGATTTCTAACCTGAAGATTTTCGATTCGCTTCAACCCCTACACCATCTAACGAGACATTGTCATAAAAATGGTTCACAAAGCATTGTTGAAACCACCAGTAAGGAGCATTACCACTACCCAACCGCACCCCATTTCTCCCTCCCCCCTAAAAACTCCGCTAAAATGAACAATCTCCACCACCGTAGCGGCGGTCGCCACATACTTGACAGACAAACTGAAATGCAAACGTATGCTTTAGCTTTCTTCTGTAATTTTAATTTTCATTCAAAAATAATTAAAATTTTTCAACATAAACCAAAAACATTGAACGCGCCCATCCAGGGCACCCACAGTTAGGAAATAAACCAAACGTTATGTATGTTTCTTTTCACAACCCTGAAAAACATGTATGTATGTTGAACAAGAAGACAATAAATTTAAAAAAGCTTTCTTCTGAATGAAAAATGCAACAATGATCATGCGTAGTGAGAGGTTGTGTAACACGATAATGGCTGGGCTGATATTTCAGATGATATTCGTAGTGGTGTGAGAACTAACCTCAATAATGAAACACCTATGACATTCCCGATTTCTAACATTAACATTTTGGTTCCGTTTCAACCCCTGCGCCATCTAACGAGACATTGAGGCATTCTCTTTGAAATGGTTCACAGACAAACCAGCCTTGATCAAACCACCAGTAAAGACCACCACCGCTACCCAACCGCACCCCATTTTCCCCTCCCCCCTAAAAACTCCGCGAAAATAAACAATCTCCACCACCCAATTTTTCAGATGATATTCATGGTGGTGTGAGAACTAACCCCCATAATTAAACACCCAATCAAGAAATTCTCGATTTCTAACATGAAGATTTTTGTTCCACTTCACCCCCTGCACCTTCTAACGAGACATTGACACATTCTCCTTGAAATGGTTCACCGAGCCTTGTTCAAACCACCAGTAAGGAGCACTACCTCTAGCCAACCGCAACCCATTTCCCCCACCCTCCTGAAAAGTCCGCGAAAATGAACAATCTCCACCCCCGAGCGTAGCGGTCGCCACATACTTGACATTCTTCCCAGGCGGCGCGCGGGCGGGGTCGCACCAAACCCGCGCCGGCATTTGTCCGCGCGCGCGCGCGTAAGAATGCCCCGGCCGGCAGGCGGGCAGGCGGCTCGGCGGTGGTAACTCACGCCACGCGGGCCTTTGTGCTCCAGGTGGCACGGCGCGCAATCGATATATTGAAAACGGGGGCAGTTATCGGCTGATTAATGCGATAATATCGCGGAGTGCCGGCGCGCCGGCTTCCCTCCTGCCGCTCCCCGGGGGTAATGTATCAGGGTCGTCGCTGCCAGGGGGAGGGGCTCGCGAATTGAGATAATGTCCGTAACGTATCGCCCCGTGCCTCATGTTCGGGATATGCGGTCGTTGGGAGTTTCCGGAATAAATTCGTGGGATGAATTTCCCCTCATATTGTAGATTACGGGGGAGGGGGAGGTGCCAGGGGGAACAGATTCGGGATAAGAGGGCCAATTTTGGATGGGATCTATTTTCAGGACCGAGGATTCTGAACAGTTCGGATGAAAAGGAGTAATTGTGATTAAAAGATTCTAGAAATAAGATGGCTATCGGAATATCTGCATAGAGAACTAGAAACCCAGTCGGCTTCCCTCCCGCCGCTCCCCGGAGGTAATGTATCAGGGTCGACGCTGCCGGGGGGAGGGGCTTGTAAATTGAGATAATGTCCGTAACGTATCGCCCTGTGCCTCATGTTCGGGATATGCGGTCGTTGGGAGTTTCCGGAATAAATTCGTGGGATGAATTTCCCCTCATATTGGAGATTACGGGGGGAGGGGGAGGTGACAGGGTGAACAGATTTGGGATAAGAGGGCCAATTTTGGATGGGATCTATTTTCAGAACGGAGGATTCTGAACAGTTCAGGTGAACAGCGCGTAATTGTGACAAAAGAATTCAAGAAATAAGATGGCTGTCGAAATATCTGGATAGAGAACTAAAAACCCAGTCGGCTGAATGTACTAATAAGGAGAAACACACGACAGTGATTGTTTAGTAAGGTAAGCTTGGCTTGGACGCATGTACCCATCGTTTCAAAGTATGCTGCTTTCACACATTTGCCGGAATAAGCTCCTACGATGAGTTTCATGAATGGCAAATTACGCAGAGCGAGGTGCCGATAGATCATAAACCAGATTCGATACAATTTTAGGTGGGATCTGCTCAGGCACATGTCACTGCCATTTGAATAGTTTGATGTAAAGAATTGTGGCAAGAAAAATCAAGAAATCGGAGCATTGAATTATACCAGAGAACCTGGACATAATACCTTTACGCCAACGATGATCAAAACAGACTAAAATATAGAAATCTGAAGAGAGAAACGTTTCATGATTTTCGAGCTCGCCGCACAAGATGAAACCAAAAGTAATTGGATGTGAGAAGAAATAAGCTTACATATACAGCCAGTGTTTTCAACGTGTTAAAAAGATGTACCATGCAAATTGGCATTTATTGATTCTCACATTGTATCTTCCGCAAGTCATGTCTACTTTCAACATGGAAAACATTACCAAGTGGAGATTTACCAACAACAATAGCATAATAAGTACGGAAAGTTGGCACTCTGTTCCATTATAATATGAAATATCCCCATTTCTCTTCCAATTTTCAATAGTACAGCTCGAATGAATGCTTTCGAAAATGTAGTGTTATGTTTTTCAACGATGAATGTAGAATTTACAGATAATTGAATTAGTATGCTTTCAGACCCATCTTCCCAGTCTGAATCATCCTCTCCAAACCGATAATAACCTCATAATAATACCTATACATATAATAATCTTATACAGATGTTTGCATTTTAAAATATCATAAAATCATTCTGTGCTACATGATGAGCAACGAATTAGTAGTGAAAAGCTTCAAAATATATCAACCCCATAATCGTTACGTTAAATATTCTATATCTATTCAATAAATTCAATTCAATTTATTGCACAAAATCATTAAATGGAATTACAAATGCATGACACGCATATTGAGGTTAACTAAAGGTGAATATTATTTAAAATCTAGACATATGTTTTTGCTATGGTTAGTCATTTTCAGTTTATACTTACAAACAGCAAATACTGGAAATATATCCACCTCCTCGGCTTACTTACCTGAAACAAAATATTAATATGAGACGCTGTAAAATGTGTTGGAACTAATTACAATATTTTTAATATCACATATTCACAGAACAACATGCATAACACAGGAAGCCTCCAATTAAGCCTTAATTAAGGGGTAATTAAAATAATGACTAAAATATAATTGCACGAATAGACCCTAAAAGTGTTTTAAAAAATAAATGAATATTTACATGTTTAATATGTATTTTAATATCCGCATCAAACTGCCCTAAAAATTACAATGGATGAAGATCCGTATTCCTTAATAAAATATGTAATACAGAGCTGTATGGAACTTAAATAAGAGTAGTGTGAAACCAGTAACACATGTTTATTTGTCACTTTTTCTCTTTTATGTCCTTACTGTACATTTTGACGTTTTGATGCGTACATAAATCTTCATACATTCCGTGAGACATGAAACTAAAAGGATTCTAGTCAGAGGGTATAAGAAAATCTTAAGGCCGGGAAAAATATACTGTCAAGTGTCACCCAGTTTCCTACATCGAATTTCGAAGAGACTAGAGGGTCGGATACGAGAGCAGGACTTTTAACTTGATTCGTGTTTCGAACGTTCTAAATGAATAAAAATACACAAAACTACATACCTAAGTGAGAAAAAGGATTATTCATTATCCAAAAATCTTCCAAACGTATAATAAAGAATACATTCGAAGGGGATAAGTGTGTAAAATGAACTGCGATTTTTCCACAGAAACACGAATGAACATAGTCAAACGTAAGCGCTGCACAGTTGCTTTCGGAAGGGAACAAAGTCATCCAGCCCGCAAAATTTCACACGGCAGAAAAATACCACTCAGTTTCCAGTATATCGAATTTTGAAGTACCTAACTTCAAAGCAACTAAGTATTTTCCACATTGGAAAAAATATATTTCAGAAAATATTTTAATAATTAAATTAGTTCAAAGAATTGGTCGCCCCGACCGGGATACGAACCCGGGCCTTCTGGTTTACGCCCAGTTGCTCTGGCCAATCTGCGCGACCAATTCTTTGAACTAATTTAATTATTAAAATACATTTGTAACTCAGTAACATGGTCACAATTTGGATAGCTGTTCGTCTGCGGAACATATTCTCCGAGCGTCACCACCATACCGCCACCACCATCACCGTCACCACCATCACCGTCACCACCATACCGCCACCACCATCACCGTCACCACCATCACCGTCACCACCATCACCGTCACCACCACCACCGTCACCACCATCACCGTCACCACCATACCGCCACCACCATCACCGTCACCACCATACCGCCACCAGCATCACCGTCACCACCATCACCGTCACCACCATCACCGTCACCGCCACCGTCACCACCGTCACCGTCACCACCATACCGCCACCCTCTGCCATCGTTGGCCCAGATATATAGCGCCCAATTCAACAAGGTGACGGGCAAGGTGACAATTATATAGAAAATATTTTATAAACTAAGAGGCATCTTTTTAAACTGAAATTTATGGCGCAATGAAAAATTGAGCGATAATGAGGAAACTGTCTTGAAATATTAATTCTTCCCTATTTCACACACGCGTTCACGTTAGCCTCGTAGTTATAAAATCAATAGTCTTTTGTCATCTACAAAACAGTGCATATGGTGTAGTATAATCATGAAACCTAGTTGTTTCGAAAGCTATCCATCGCACGTAAATTTACTTCCCCTGAAAAGTATTCCACCAACCGTGCCCCACATCACGTCAAATTCCGAAGCAAGTAGGTGCAGTTTCGTTCTTCACATCGGTCACAAGCATTGACGTCACTGCATTATGCATAGCCAATTCCGCTCCACAACGGCCGGCGATGGCTTCATCCGTCGAATTGCACCACCGTCACCGTCCCCACCGTCACCGTCCCCACCGTCACCGTCACCACCCTCACCGTCACCACCCTCACCGTCACCATCGTCACCGTCACCACCGTCACCGTCACCACCGTCACCGTCACTACCCTCACCCTCACCGTCACCGTCACCACCGTCACCGTCACCACCCTCACCGTCACCACCCTCACCGTCACCACCCTCACCGTCACCACCCTCACCGTCACCACCGTACCGTCACCACCGTCACCGTCACCACCGTCACCGTCACTACCCTCACCGTCACCGTCACCACCGTCACCACCCTCACCGTCACCACCCTCACCGTCACCACCGTCACCGTCACCACCGTACCGTCACCACCGTCACCATCACCACCGTCACCATCACCACCGTCACCATCACCACCGTCACCACCACCACCGTTACCACCGTCACCGTCATCACCATACCGCCATCCTCCCCCATCGTTGTCCCAGATATATAGCGCCCAATTCATCCCCGGCCCCGCCCCCGCGATAATGGAGGAGCAGGTACGTGCGGGCGGTCGCTAATGTCTTTCGCGCCATGAATAAATATACGCGCCGTATACGCGCGCGCTTTGTGCCAACGATTAGCGCGTGCGATCCCGCGCGCCGCGCCGCTGTGGCGCGGCCGTCCGCTGATGACTTATGGGTCATAACCGCCAACCAATAGTAAGCGAATCCCACGCCGCTGCGATGCGTTATACGAGCCAAGTGATGGTGTTGGTGGACCTTGACAGGAATCAAGCAATCAGTAAATGGGTGAAATACAGAGTGAATCGGAACTTTGGTGATCAGTCGAGGAATCATTAGCACTTCCCATTTCACGGAAATATTTTTTTACGTTTTTCTTCATTAAAGAAAAAAAATGTCGGTTTTCGAGATTCGTGACTTTCTTGTGCATGTACATAATAATTGTTTGACTTGCGAAGTGATCAGTTGGAAATGCGCGGTCAGAAATAATCAATACATTCAACATTTTAATGAACGTACATTTTAGCTCCTTAAAACTATTTGCAAGTGTCATGATGTTAACGATAAATCTGCAGGCGATTATTATTTATTTTATGTGGTGATTTAAAACACAAGAAATTACTTTGTACTGAAGATGTGCAATAAATAATTCGAGCATTCCAGAATTTGTGTTAACTTCCATAAGGTTTGATTCGTATTCAACATTCATTATGAAGCCGCTGTACACCGTGGTTATAAATTAAATGTAAATTTATTTATGGAAATATATATTGTGTCTAAGTAAATATATCTATTGCATCACTGTAAATTTTCACTTATTGTATGATTTAAAGCAAGGTTTTTTATTTTGTATGTTCACAAAAACTTATATTGTAAATGTTAAAACATCAGAATATTGTAAAAAACACGCCACATAAAAAGTACAATGTAGAAGTAGAGAGCTAATAAATTATAAATTCAGTATTGCTAACCATCACAACTGGTAGAAATTCCAAGAAACAACAATGTACATTTTCTCTATAAAACAAGTTGGGAATTATTATTATTATTATTATTATTATTATTATTATTATTATTATTATTATTATTATTATTATTATTATTATTATTATTATTATTATTATATTATTATATTATTATTATTATTATTATTATTATTGTGTTTCATTACAAAAATGCATTTTAAGTAGATTTAATAGATTAAGTGATACTAGTACACATAAAATACTTGATTGAAATACTCCAGTGTGCTACAAGTGATGTTTTCCTCACTCGGCAGTTTCACGCAAACGACGCGACGTTCATCCCGTTGGCAGACGCTGCGCCGGCGTGTGCTGCGGACGCGGTAGCCAACTTCAATTTCGCGCCCGAAAGTAACATTTAAACTCGATTTTCTCGAAGACTTCATTTTTGAAAAAAAAATGGATCTGCCATTCTCCATAAAAATTAACGCAAAATATGGGGTAAATTTTGGTTATGGAAGTTTCCAGAAAATGTATAATGTATATTCGCGTGTTTATTTCTAATTAGTAAAAACTTCGAATGTCTCTCCGCTGCTCCATGAGGCGTCTTCGCAAGATCGCGGGACGTAGCACTGACTTCAAGAACTCTTTTCTCTTGGGGATGAATAGAATATGAGTTGGACCGTCGTATATGCACCGGCGTGTTAGCAATTCACTGACCGTGATGAATATAAGGAGCCACTAGTACCCCGTTATTAGGAACTCCTTAGTCTTGCAGAGCGAGCCTGTTTATATTGACGGTGTATTGGTATTTCTGTCTACGCTGACTGTGCCAATTACGTTCGTTTCCTGTTGGACATTTGATGAACTTGGCTACGGATTGGTATATCTTCTGGTGACGGCGACTTTTCTTCAACATATATCTACAGGATAGATAGTAAATGACATTGTAATTGGTACGAGTTATAAATTGTAAAAAATTGTTAGAAATTTTAAATTGTAAAACGTGCACAATAAACATTTGTTATTGTTTACTTGTGGTGTATTTTTTTGGAACAACACATTCAGGATCAATGAAATGGTGCGCAAAAAAGAATCGCTGCTCTTGCAACGGTGTGGAGTTATAAGGATGAATGGAGGTCGCTTCGAGCATATTAGAACTAAAGTTTTGCAATGCAAATGTGCAGGCAAGAAATGTTGACTGGTCAGGATGCAACAAATTTCTGCGTGGTTGTTGGGAATACTATGCTTCACATCTTTCTGTACTATAAATGCAATGCATATTGTACTTTATTGTAGAATTGTGTATATCCGAGTATTTATTTAAAATATTCATATATTCAGAAAGACAACGGGATGAATTCTGTCTATAGTGCATCCCTACTCTGGCTTGCCCTGCTTTACGACGAACTTCCCAAATCCACCATGCTCTTTTCCATACCCCTTGCTCAGTACCTCCTCGGGGCTGACCCTGCTCCTCTCCGGTCTTACCCGGCCATATTCTCTTCGATCACTGTTGCTATCAGCCTGAAACTTACCTACCAATTCAGAAATGTAGAGAAACACATTGAAAAACGCAGAAGTGTCTTCGCACTACACTGAACTGCACAATCAAACGCTTCGCACAAAAGAAGTGCTGCGACTTGGCTTCCGTGGTACAGTCAGAACTGGTTCCATACGTCTCCACCAGATTGTGCTTGCTGTGAACGTTTAAATTTTATCTTCATAATATTATTTATATAACAAAAAACGACATGTAAGTTACATTTGCAGTCTTTGAGAACTTCCAGCTTTAAAGCAACACCTTACATGCTAACATAGGTTGAATTGAATTGAATTGATGCCTATTTTACGTGGCGAGACTCAGGACATGAGGCCTGCTCTTCCGTCTGACTACGCAAATTTCGCTACGTTCCTTTCACCAATTAGGGGAAAAAGACGCTATTACTAGGGTGAAGAAACAGGCAATTTGAAATTTGCTCAGAGGTTTCATTTACGCTTCAGGATCTTTTACATTCAGTAAATCTACTAACACGGGACAGCTAGCTTCACTTCCCCTACGAAAGAAGGCACACGAAAGAGTTTTTTGCCCTTAAAAATCCACGGATTTGAACTCACAAACTTCGGTATAACAGTCCGATACTCTAGCCATTTCACAATCGCCGCCGCCAAAGGTTGAGTAGTTCATCGGGGAAAGTGACGTGTATTTTACATGTTTTAGAAATCATACATTATACGATAATACGCACGTTTTTTTTTAACAATTAGCGAGTCCGATCTGCGGTGATGTTCGCTGGAGACTCATTCAATTTCAATTCACTTCAATGATGCTTTATTTTCCATGGCGAGGCTCATACCAATAGACCCGCTCATCCGCCTGAACACGCAAATGCCGCTTTTACGGTATGATAGAGAAAAGAGGAAATGGACGATTTGAATTTTGCTCAGACTTCTTGTACGCTTGATGATCTTTTATATGCAGTAAATCTACAACATGGGACAGCCGGCTTTTCTTCCCCTCCAAAGGAATACGTACGAAGGATTTTTTCGTCCTTACAAATCCAGGACTGATTGGGTTTGAACCCTTGAACTTTGGTGTAATTATCCTACGTGCTAAGCGTTACACAAACGAACCGAAGAATCGACCAATAATATGCGAATCCTATTTGACGTTACATTACGGTAGTTGCGTGGCATATGAAAGGTAGTTTGGCAAGTTCTGGTTGATAGTGATGTTTGGCCTTGCTTGGTATTAAGGAATAAATAAGCGTATGCATTGTCTCAGATTATTTTTTTACAAATTTCTACAGCACGCCCAAATCCTAAGATATTTCCGTGCAATGAACATGTGGCGGGAAAACATTGTATCTACAGAAAACAACAGGCAATAATGGCCGTTATTAAGTAGAAAATAGAAAAATAGATATACGGAATAAGAAAGGGAATTGAAAATATTTTAATTATCATATATTGCGCAATAACCAGGCTAGAAATATTAGAGAAATTATACAAGGGGTTTGCTGTATA
Source organism: Teleogryllus occipitalis (assembly GCA_011170035.1). Classification (NCBI taxonomy): domain Eukaryota; kingdom Metazoa; phylum Arthropoda; class Insecta; order Orthoptera; family Gryllidae; genus Teleogryllus; species Teleogryllus occipitalis. Next base: position 7,221 of record BLKR01005789.1, on the reverse strand, counting down.
GAAAGCTGAAACTGATCTGTAGAAGTTGTTCCTGTCGTATGCTTTTATTATAAATAAAAACGGAAAAATGTCTTGTCACTATTGATTCATATCAGAAATAAATTTACAAAATCACATATAAAAAAGGAGTAAGCTTAATTTTTTTATTTATTAAGCACAATTTCAAAATGCTTAAAAATAAAAAACATTACCTTCGAAACGCCGCACAACAAACTTTGTTCAATGAATAATAAGATATTTTAACTTTATGATTTTGTTTCAAAATTTTTGAAAACGTGTGTGTCAAAAAATGTGTGGCCAAATTCATCTAACATTCTATTATAAATTTCCATTATGGACACTTCTCTATGGATCCATGGATCCGTTTCTCGCATCTGCGTGATGTGCGTGAGTTTGGCAAGTATAATTTGGCAAGTTGTTGGTGACGGTGTTGATAGGTCTTTTGTTGTGCAGTCACAGGATGTGAGGGGAGGGAATCATTAGTGACAAATGAATGATACGCAAAATTAATGAACATGGATAAACAGAAACAAAAGTATCTCTAGGAAAACTGGTGATATAATTTAAACATTGAAAGTAGATATCACAAATATTTAAATTAAATCACGTTTAGTAAGAGTTAAGTTGATAAAAAAGAGAATAGTTAAGTGATAGAAATCTTTACTGTATAGTGCCTGCCGAACTTAGAAGGATTCACATTAGTATAACAAATAGTATAAGTTGGTAATATTTTCTGATAGAAAGCATTTCCGCTAAATATTTTTATCGTGTAATCAATAATTCAACCTGCAGTAAATAAGTAGATAGCATAGTAAAGCAGTATCTTTATAGTAATTACTTTCCTAATAGAAAATGTTGAAATATTACTTTCTCCCCTTCACATTTTCGCGTGATCAAGCCTCTTTCTACAGCTTTGCGACTCTTCATGAATTCCCTCTGTGCTCTCATGCACACACATTGTGCCTCATCAAAATTTCATGAGCAGAGTTCTATGCACACAAGGAGGGACGTAACAATCGGTAAACCCCTGTGAACGTTCTGTCTATGAGGCAACATCCGGAGCAACAAAAACTTATTGATCGTAAAAAAACAACTTAGCATGAGTGAGAAGAGAGACTACTCCTGAAAATACGCACACTGCCAAGTTTGTTGTCGATTACCAAAGTTTCCAGGCAAGTTGGTAGCTGGAGTAGAGAAGGTCTCAGTGAGCACCCTCTTTACTTTGTACAATTAATTAAGTTCTAAAATTTAAAATTCCAATACACAGGAACGAGAGAAGCAAGATCAATATATCTCTCTTCGCCCGACGCGGCGAACGAGTCCTGATAAAATCCAGCCAGAAGTTGGAAGTTACGTCGTTAATCGGGAAGCCAGAACTTCCCTGAAGAAGCTACGGAAGAGGATGGGTACGTTGGAGGCGAAAAAGAGAAGTGGTGTGATACGATGTGAATATTGAAGCATTCTCACGTTGGGACATGATGCTAAAGCTGAACAGAGATAAATTGTGAACATAATGTGCACGGAGATCGGCGAAATAAGTTCGAAATGCGATGAAATTCGACAACGAAAAATTTGGGATAACGAATTTTATACTGGTAAAACAAATATCTCTGAAATATAAAACAGTGGACAGCGACGCAGTTTGTATTAAATGTAGAACCGTGTTTTACAATATAGGCCTATTGGTTAGGTGTAGTTAACATCTAGTACAATCGAATTTATAATCAAATGCAAATTGTCGATATCGTCTTGACAAACATTTTTATTTGTATGATATAATTATGATAAATATAATTCAGGCTTCTAGATGGCAGATCTGAAGATGATAACTAAATCATTAAATATCCTTCATTTATAGATAAAAATGGGTACGTACAATACCTAGCGTTAGTATTTTACTGCTGTTATGAATGGTTTCTGGAACAAGATTTTGACAAATGCATTCACTTCCGACAATCCTGAACAACGGAAAATAATGGAAATGGAGATGTTCCGAAATGGTGCAAAGACGAACAAAAAATACATGATAGGTGAAAGTGCGAGACTAAATACTCCTATATGGTACAGGGAAATACCTAAACGACTGCGTGCATTTCAAAAATAAACAACTATACGCCAAAACGGAAGATGTGTCACAGAAATAATGTTGAATAACCTAAACAAAATTTTAAAAAAATGAATCTGAAAGTCGTGTACTTCTTTACTTCTTTTTCTTAGAAAGAAAAACTAAGCTGATTTACGCTATACGTTATATTATGGTATTATAGTAACACAAATATAAAATAAATTTTGACAGGAGTAAAGAAAATACAAAAAAATGTGTTAAAAACATGGACTTCCAAAGTGCTATGAGCAAATAAATTCAAACAACAAAAATAGGGAAGAATAGGCTTTTTAAAGAAATTCAGTAACTTGAAATACCTTTACCAAAGCTTTTAAAAACAGCACATTTAACTATTCTTCAGCCTGAAATCACAAACTACAAAGTAATCAAAGGATTAATAGAATCATGATCATTGGAAGAGCAAAAACACAGATGGAATTTATTTTCAGAATTGGGAAACTTGAAAAATTGAAAACCCAACCCAATTTTTTAATGTCGACAGATTTAAACATCCGGATGCTCCAAGCACAAGCTCTGACCGCCCGGGTGCTCGCAAGCGACAAAGGCGTGTTGCTTGTGTTGGCTTCTAGCGGAGACCCCGCTGGTGTCGGCGGGCGGGGGCGGGGGCGGAGCGGGGAGGAAAACGCTCGAGTCACCCGCCATTGTAGCCCGCATTCCTCGCGGCGGCGAAGGCGGCGGCGCCTGCAGAGGAGACTGCCAAGGCGATGGCGGGAAGCCGAGGGGAGGGGCGGGGCGGGGCGGGGCTTTCGGGAACTCTGGCATTTCGGCGGTGGCGGCGGCGGAGAAGGCGGCGGAGACGGGGGCGGGGGACGGACGCATGTAAGCATGCGGGCGAGCATGAAGTGGAGGCGGAATTCTAGTCCTGGTGAAGAAAGCGACGCTTGGGGAATATAGTTGTGAATGGAGGGGAATCTGAAAATACACGGAAAACATGGGTAAATGAATACAACAGCAAACAAGGGTCGAAACCAAAGGAAAGTCACCAGGAAAATTAAAATACAGACGGAAAGTGCAAGATGAAGAAGAAGAAGTAGAAGGAGAAGAAGAAGAAGAAGAAGAAGGAGAAGGAGAAGGAGAAGGAAAAGCAGGAGGAGGAGGTGGAGGTCGAGAAGAAGAAGAAGGAAGTGACATGAGAAAGAATGAAGTAGACACCGAATTTTTTGCCAACACCATCTCTTCCTCTTTTAAATATACTTGACACAACATTCCAACGATATTTTTTAGATCTTATTTTCAGCAATATTTCTAGAAGAACAATTCATGGACCATAAATAGAAAGGTGTGGGTGTGAGCACACGTAGCGAAAAACGCGATAGAGGAATTAACTAGATGGGAAGTACCCAAAGGAAAACAACGACATTGAATCAAACATGTAAAGTGATGGAATATCAGCACAGGATTCACGCTTGCGGTGAAAATTGACGGATTCGTGAAGTGCCTATAAAAATATCAACGAGTACGATTACGAATGACAAATGCCTTCAGATTGTAAAAACTGCGACCTACAATCAATTGAAAACTGAGAAACAAAAATTAGGTATACCTGGCGAGAGAACGAAACACCAGTTGCTCTCAGGGAAGTGCAAATGCTCTCCGGGAAGAGTTTCAAAATAGAAATTGGAATACAGTCATGCAATACAGTACGATAGATATGAAGAATGCATAAGAACCGGAAAACCTGGGCTATGGAGGCGACGAACGATGCAAAAAGCTGGGAAGAGCAGAATCGATTAAATAAAAGGTGGAAAAGAATGGGCAAAAGCGATGTAAAGAGCTGCAGAATGTAGCAGAGGACACGGAAGTAAAACACGGTGTGTATTCCGTGAAACTATCTCACATTTACCCGGCGTTTTAACCGACCTCCGGTCACAGCCCGATTTGTATTACCCCCGATCACGCGTTGTACTCGGTGCAACAATGGATTCTCATCAAGTTTTTACTACTTCCTTCGCTGTTATATTCATATTGTTTGTGTATTTGTGAATAATTACATTCTTAAAGTTTTTAAGACAGGTTTGCATGCATAAAATATAAATAAATCTATTTTAATAGCACGATAAAACAATATAAATAAAACGATTGTAGTTAATATACTTTTGTCGCTGATTTAAGAACTTCTAGTGACGAAGAATGGCCTACCAATTTCTTTGTTATTAAAATTTCTCGTTACATTAAAATTGTATGCAGCTTCACACTTTCCTATCTGTGTAATAAAGTTTTACTTTTATTTATTGCTTATGACATATTTATTGTTTTGAATTATTGAGTATGCAATATGAATAATGGTTTAAGCAATTTGAATTATTGTGTTATGGAATTAATTATACGGGGATTAACGTCCGCGTTTGTCTGCAATTTTGTTAATAATTATTCTCGACTAAATGTTCATAATATTAATATTATACCACAAGTTAACTCTGTAAAATTAAAAGTGTTAGCTTTGACGTCAAATATTAAATAATATATGGATACGAAGTCGCGCACAACACAAACGCGATGCTCATGCTGCGAGATCACAATCAAACTGGGTGCTCTTTGTGACTAAAAATGTTGGTTGTAAACTTTGCAAAGTAAACACGAAATAGATGACGCAGATACCATGTTTCCGATTACTTAGGAATACTCATTCCGCATTAATAAAAAGCCTCTACGAAATAGCATCGTCTAAATGAGACCACTTATTTTAAGTTAGCATTTATTACTTAAGCGTTTCTTTATTCCTTAAGTGAGGACAATGAATTTGGCTGGTTCTCTAATAGCATGGAACTACAACGCTCTGGAACCGCTCGATGCACTCCGCATGTAGCCAATAGTTTATCATCACCTTGCGTCAGCATTTTTACACACAGGTATTAACCACCAGATGGGCAGTACGGGCGCGGACCATTATCTCGGGTCTGATTTGTAGTGAATGCAACCAAAAATGGGATGTAATTATGACTCAAGCGAGTGATTATACTAATAAAACACTACCCATGTTAAATAATCCTCAATATATTTAAATATATATCCCTCATTAAATACAAGAACGTCATAACTCAAATATCGTCATTTTAGAGTTTCTTCTGTGGAAGGGAAGATCCAGCATTGCTCTTGCTACTCCATGAATGTCGCGTCTCATTTTACACAACCAAAATCCAACAATGGTTTTTTTTTTTGTTTTAGATTTACTAACAGAACATCTTAATCTTCAAATGCTCTTCCTGCAAAATGACGATTTTTAAGATAGGACGTTGTTGCATTTAATGAGACGTATACTTGTATATCTTGCAGCGTCAATATGCTCCATCTGGCAAGAGTCAACACAGTTGGAGGGCGGTAGAGAACAGCGTAGCAAGGTTGGAAATTAAGAGGAGGAATATACGCTAGGTTGGGTTGAAACAGACGGGTGGACGCCTCGCGAATCAAAAAGAGAGACCGCGAGCTCCGACCGAGACACTGCACTTTGCAACCGGGTCAGGTTCCGTTCCGCCTCGCTAGCCAGCCGCAAGTTGCAATTGCCAGGAACATAGCGTGCAGCTCCCGTCTGCGCTCGATGCCTTGACCAACACAGATAGGTAACGGTTTGTATTCGCAATAAGTTCCTTTGCCTTCATTCGAGGGCCGTTGTTTTTTCAACCTTTGATCGAGTCTTTAAATAGCTCCACAAGTAGGATTTGGGGATGTGCCGTTGATCTGGTCGATTGGGAGTCTCTTTTACTTCATTTTTCCACTCTGTCAAAACGCCCCATCTCGATCGGGTTTTTCGTCCAGTTTTCTTGATCCATTGGGCAAATGCTGAGAGGGCCCCTTGTTTTGCTTCTGGAGATAAATGTAACTTCATTATCTGTGCACGTCTTCCAGAATTCAGTGAGAAATATATTCAAATTATCGTTCCCCTCCATGTGGTCGCGGCAGAAGTATCATTCCTTGAAGGACATAATGGATAAGAGCCCAAATTTATTGCTGATTTATCCTTAAAAATAGATTTTATTACATCGGAGCGAATACTTTTGTTAACTATCTTTAGAGAAAACTAATTTTTTTTTGTATATGGCTTAGGGTAGGGATCACAGAATTTTGAAAACGTGTACAGAATTCACTTCTCCCCATAGCACGCAGTTTTTAGCTATTTTTGACGTAAAATAAATAAATAAGTAAACGACGCCATAACATCAATTTGCGCTGAACTGTAGGCACGTGAAGAGGGCTGATGCAGTGGAAGCTATTGTCAAGTGTGAGCTGCAAAGTGGAATTTGCTTTCTTCAAGAAGCGAATAGTGCACCAGAACTTCATGAAAGAATGAGCTGAGTATATGGTCTAAACTTTCAAACGAATGAGGGATGCTTCCGGAGATGACATCGCCGACCCTCACAGTGCTGCTGTAACCAAGCAACATCGGAGAAAGATGCAGGGCCGGATTTATCAGAAGCGAAACAAGTAGTTCCTCAATCCATGAGGGACCCCGCACTGAGGGGGAATGAGGTACATGAGGGGAAAAAATTGCATAAAAGATTATGTAAAATAAATGTACTTAACGTAATAAATATAATGCATGTTAAATTTTATATAAAAAATTATTAGTTGTCAGTTATATTTGTACAGAAAGTACTTTTATTAAGACAAATTTGTTATTTAATAAAGATAGAGCTATTTTACGTGGAGAGAAAACACAATTTTGTGTTTAGGGGCCCCGCAATACTTAAATCTGGCCCTGGGCAGATGGGTTGTGCTTGATCATTCGGTCTACAGCCAGACTTAGCGGCCAGTGATTTTCATGGCTTCTTCGAATTGAAGAATTGGCTAGGACACTAAAACTTACAGACATAAGAGAGATTCAAAGCAAAGTTCAGGCCCATGTCACATCAATGGCGGCAATATTCGGATGGATCAAACAACGTCCACAGGTACGCCAAAATCTCCACGGTGATCATGCAGAAAAGTATCCATGTTTGTACATAAGTTTTGGTAATATTTGTTTTTCTTTACTCTTGTCTTTTTGTTAGTCTGCCAGAGGCTGGAAAAAACGACCGAAGTACAAATATACCATTATCAAGAATAGTGACTATGCTATGTGCCTCGTGTTTACAAGCCAACGATTTATCCATGACAATGAT
>BLKR01005788.1:0-72367 GCA_011170035.1 Teleogryllus occipitalis | reverse complement strand
GACTCGAAACCTAGGACCTCCCGGTAGAGGCACGCAATGACATCAATTGATGCTCTGAGCCACCTCAGCTACTCCACATCATCGTGAAACGATTAGATATAATTCATTTAATTCAATATTTGAGAATATAAGTTACATTTTTTCATTTATTTATTTATTTTCAAACCTTAAATTTCTTACAAGCATAGTCTATGCATTTCTAATTTAATTAACACGATGTTAAAAGTTTTTTTTCTAATTTCCATCAATTGGATTGCCGATGTCTGTAGTTTTAATAATGTTCAAATGTTGTTAAGTGTGTTCATAAAACACATGAAAAACGAAATGATTGATCATTCTGAATCACGAAACAGGATGAAATCGTAGTTCACAATAATTTAAATGTGAATTTGTCGGTGCATATCACGCTCGTAAGATGAGAAGGAAAGATCTTTGTATATCGTGTATTCGGAGACAGAGCGCTTAGAAAATCAAAATTTGCAAACCTAATTCCAAAAAATTTAGACTTTTTGAAATCCTCTGTACACTTCCCCTCATACTACCTCACCTCACCTCATATTACTATTCACAATACATTATTACCTTATATTCCTAGTAAAATTATGTAACAATGTGTAGGGGTAACAAGAAGCTGCAAAATATATCTAACTAATGACCTAAACACGAAAAATCCAGATGAAGGAAACTGTTCTTGCAAATAGAATACAATCTTCTCATTCTTTCACGTAAATACATTCTTTAACTTAAAAGATGAAATTACGTTTTTTCGCACTTATTAAAACGAAATTGCGTGATTTTTTTCAGTCCATTGGTCTTAGGCTACCGTGTACGCTGGCACCACCATAAAAATAAATTGCATTAAGTGAGGCGGAAACCACTGTCCTAGGTGCACCGCAGTTCTGTGCTTCGGGTCGCCCGGTGACCCCTTTGGGCGGAGGGGAAAGGGGTGGAAGGGGAGGGGGAAGCACAGGTGGGCGCGCGCCCCGGTCGCTGGCAGCGTAAACGCGCTAATTGCTCTCGTAAAGCGGGTCAGACTCCGCTGCTCCCTCCCTCCGCCCTCCGGCGACTCCGCCCCTTCTATTTACCATTCCGCTTCTCCCGCTCGTGCTCGGCTTCTCCTTCCCGTTGTTGACTATCCTGCTCAGTCAGGCTCTTGTCTTTCCACCGCACTTCTGCTTGATGCTCACCGTCTCCGAGTTTGCACCGTCTCAAGCCCGCGTGCTCTACGAATTCGCCGCCACTTCTTCCCCGATCTGCCCTTCTCTCCTCACTTCTCCGCCACGACATCCCCATCACGCCTCCCTCACCACTCGTTTCCCACAGCACCTTCTCCATCGCATCTCTCTCATAAAACCTCCCTCGCCACAATTTTCCGCCAACTTGCCCCGCCAATCTTACCCACCAACCTATCCCCGCCACTTCTCCTCCACTCTCTCCGCCATTCATATCTCGGAAAATACGCCTCCCCACCTTCCCGCAAGGCCTTCCGAAAGCTTTCTTTGTCAAGCTGTCCCTACCGAATCTCCTCGCCACACATTCCCGGACGTGCGCTTCACGTCGGAATAAACAGCCACACCCCCCACACCACGCATTCCTCCCACAGCAGCTATTCCCAAGCGCTTATCCCCCGCGTCCGTCTGAGCTTGTTTTCTCCGCACCGCTTCTCCGCCACATGCCCACACCCCTGTTTCTCCACGCGGCGCGCTGCCTGGCACGCGTTAGGAAGTCGTTGGCAGCGGATTCCAGCGGCCTCTGCCCATCGTCGCCCCCGCCGCCCCCGCCGCCCCCGCCGCCCCCGCCGCCCCCGCCACCCCCGCCGCCCCCGCTGCCCCCGCCGCCCCCGCCGCCCCGCCTCCCCCGCCTCCCCCGCCGCCCCCGCCTCCCCCGCCGCCCCCGCCGCCCCCGCCGCCCCCGCCTCCCCCGCCGCCCTGCCGCCCCCGCCGCCCCCGCCGCCCCCGCCGCCCCCGCCGCCCCCGCCGCCCCCGCCGCTCCCCGCCGCCCCCGCCGCCCCCGCCGCCCCCCGCCGCCCCCGCCGCCCCCGCCGCCCCCGCCGCCCCCGCCGCCCCCGCCGCCCCCGCCACCCCCGCCGCCCCGCCGCCCCCGCCGCCCCCGCCGCCCCTGCCGCCCCCGCCGCCCCCGCCGCCCCCGCCGCCCCCGCCGCCCCCGCCGCCCCCGCCGCCCCCGCCGCCCCCGCCGCCCCCGCCGTCCCCGCTGCGGCCGCTGCGGCCGTTGATAGCCAGGGCGCTTCGGATGCACACGCTATCTGCGGAACTCGTTCCGCTGACTTAGAACGTCTTCATGGCCCCACAGCGGTCGTTAGCTAATGAGCTGATGACCCGCGTTACCCTCTCGTACGCAGGAAATGTAAGGAGATCCAAGTTCAAGAAGGAATAATATGCAGAGGAATTGTTGAGTGAATAAATACGACGCAAAATCATAAGAAATATGGGAAAAATATCGTGATTGCGCAAAATATTTCGTAAATGTTACTTTATTCACATTAATACTCCATATCTTCTACACATATATGAATTTTAAAACAAAGGAGTTCCCAAATGTGAACTGGAAGAAATGCCTTTTCTATTTCGTCACGTAATATATTTTTACCTTCCAAGATATATGGTTTTACTTTACTTGGTATACAAACTAGAAAATACTTTTTAGAGGTTTCGTGCAGCAAAAGTATGTTGCATTTCATTGTTTGCAACCACTATAAATCCGTATTCGTGATTCTCCTGGTTGTAATTCATTCTTATAAAGAGATTGAGCTCTACTTCTACCGTTTTCATGATACTTATTCTTTGCTCTCTTGGTTGGGAGAAGTTCAATAATTTATATCTATTTAAAGCAATGGATAATGGATGAAAATTTCGAACTCAATGAAACTGTACACAGTTGAAGGGATGAACATTTTGCTAAAAGGTTTGCGAATTTACATTGGGTATTAATAAAAGAAAATACTTCTGAGAATCACTGATTAAATTAAATTGGTTTGCTTTTCTTCTCAATATTGAGATATACAAAATTTCTCTACATTAATATCTTGCAAAGCTCTTAGCGTCCGGCTTGCTGGGTCAATGGGTCACGATATATTATAATCCTTATTACCTTTATAATGGATTATAGGATCCGCTGACTATACAGCGCAGCTGGGAATCTGAAATAGAATGATTCTATATTTCTAGTTCATTACTGTTTGGATTGACTAAATGAAAGATCACTTTCTTTTCTAAAGAACAAAATTTAACAAAGTTTATTGTTACCTTTTTAGCAAACAATTTAGTGAATTAAAAAAATGATTTGATGTTATGCCTTTGATCAAGATATCTTTGAATTTACAGTTTTATACCGCGGTTAACTTATCTATTCTTCGTTGATGTCCCTCGTAGACTTCTCAGTCGAAATATCTTGCGAGCTTGCTGTAGTCCTAAGTCCCAAGAAATCCTCTTCTGCCCCTATCCAAGCTGGTCTCAAACTATCAAAATTATCAGTCCCGATTACGTCCTATGACATAGTCCCGAAATCTATTACTCGATTACTACTCCCGACAAAGTTCCAATTTATGCATCAATATTACTTCCACATGCAATATCTGCAATATCATTTACTGTCTTTAAAATTTCACGATCTGATAACCCGATTCTGACTATCTGTATTATACTCGTTCCCTCTCACGAACCTACGATCAGTTCAGAAACGCGATGCCGGTCAGAATGAAATCTTCCAGCATGATTCACCCACGAAGACTTCGTATTAAACCACCTTCCTCTTTTTCAATAACATTTGACCGTCCTTCTCTCACCCAGCCAATCCATACGTTCGTTATATTTTGGTGTAGCTGACCTTTCGATCGTCTAAACTTCTTCGCCCAATCCCCAATTTTCTACTTTCGGCATCCAGCCACCTCTTAATGCATTTTCCACCATATAGTCTACAAATAAATGTAAGTTTATTTTCATGTGACATATCGGTATGTCACAATATAAGGTCCTGGTAATTTTAGCATAATAAAGTTTTAAAAAACGTTATTTTCCCAACGTCCAGTATTTATCCTGCAGGACTGTAGAAATCGTTATATCTTAATAGAATTCTTAATCCTCAAAAGAATTATAACATTTATCCAAGAACCTTCGCCCTAAATAGAAATAGTTGTATTTAGATTTGTGTAATATCTGAAAGGACTCATATTTTAGAAGGATTAAATTCAAATCTTTTATTATTCAATTTTAGAGAATACATAGAAAATTATTACAAATAAATTCCGATACCTCTGCGTATTGTTGGTCAAAATCGTAATTAAGGATAATTGTCTTACAATTCATGTCATTTTGTCTACGGAAAAACTAAAGTAATATTATTTAATGAATATAAAATATTATATTTGAAATTGTGGTGTAATTATTGAAGAAACAATTCTTGATTATAATTATTTTTCAACTTATAGCGTTTTCCATTCGCCGCACTGGTGCGCACCCACTGCGCACTCAGGGCAGCTTTCGTGTTCCATTCGACCGCTAGGGCGCACCAGTGCAAAGAAGCGCATGTTCCATTCGCACTACGACACGGAATCAGGGCGCACTCGGGGCGCCCTAAACTGCACTGACGATGGCGTCGTCAGTGCACCGGGCCATTGTGAGGTTAGGTGCGGAAGTTATCCATGCTGATTTGGATTCGTGGTAAAATGTGAAGGAAATTGAGGATCTTCTGTCACGTAGGGATACTTCGAATGATGGAGTACATTATGTTTTGCAAGAAATGTCTTAAAACAATTTTTGTAACTTACGCGAAAATCGAAAAATCAGTTTGTGTTTCCCTACAATTTAACCTTAAATAACTTCATGTTAATAAATACAGTGCTATTTAGAAACCAAAGTGCAGGTACGCCTGAATTACGAAACGCCAATAAAGTGAAAATAAAAATAGTGATCCTTACAAAATCATTCAAATATATGTGCCAAGAAATGTTTCTCGCACGCCCATACATATATCAGCGGTTATGTACTAGTCCTTTGGTTCAAAATCTTGTGTACTATTTCGATCACTGGCAAATCTTGAAAAATGAAATTTCGACACATACGCATTTGAAGTTTTCGTGGTTTTTAAACAAATAAATGACACGTTAATTTTTTATAAATTAAGAAGTAAGATTTAACAAAAGACTTCATAAAAATTATAACAACGATCATAATTCAAAATTATTATTTTTCGCGATCCATCAGTGTGACAGATCAAGAACAGCTATCTATAATCGCACTGCGTAGCGCACAGGCACTGACTCAGTTCCGGAATCCGTTTCATTCGTAGCTGCACTTCACGCGTGTGGAGCAGCACTGTTTCGGAGCGATGACGTTTATGCCCTGCACTTGGGTGGGTTTCAGTACAACGAATGGAAAACGATATTAGTCGTTTTTAGCTTGACCTAGATGCAAATCATAATAAAGAACAAGTTGAAACGGCATATGAATCTATAAGAAATATCGTGATATCTTAAAGAGAATTCTTAATCCTCAATAGAATTATAATATTTATCCAAGAATCTTTGCCCTCAATAGAAATAGTTGTATTTAGATTTATGCAATATCTGAAAGGACTCATATTTTAGAAGGATTAATTTCAAATCTTTTATTATTCAATTTTAGAGAATACATAATAAATTATTACAAATAAATCCATACCTCTGCGTATTTTCAGTCAAAATCATAATTAAGGATAATTGTTTTACATTTCATGTCATTTTGTCTTCGGAAAAACTAAAGTAATATTATTGAATGAATATAAAATATTATATTTGAAGTTATAGTGTAATTATTGCAATGAAAATTCTTGATTATAATTCTTTCTTAACTAACTTGTTTTTGAGCTTGACCTAGATGTAAATCGTAATAAAGAACAATTTGAAACGGCATATAAAACTACAGGAAAGAATATAAGTTGATTTAAGTGGGCGATGCAAATTTACTACCTCGAATTCCCTTTCATGTTTATAAAAAAGAAAGACGTCTGTCCTAGGTTATTTGTTATAGTTACATTCGAATGCACTCAGTCGATTTTTTCATATCCATTCTAACGTAAGAATTATTGTTTATTCGTGGTGGTATGGTAGCTATATATGAGAGAGCTGACAGCCATTGTGGTCGAATCAAATGAAATGTTGAACAATAAATTTCAGGCCTCCAAGAGAGCCTTTTAATAGAATGAGACATTGATGGAAACAATGCCACTTGTATATAGAGGGACACTCACGTATATCGCAAAACTAAGCAAGGAAATTACTGTTCATGAGAATTGGCGCAGTGAGAATGTGTTGTGATTTGTGGCAAGATTTTCCGTCAAGCGCACGCGCCTGCTTGTCAATCCGACTCTCAAGGACAAAATTTAGCAAGTTGAAAAGAACATTCATCGACTTGATGAAATCAAATGCAAGACGAAAATGGTAGGGTAGGTAAATGTAGAAAGAAGATGTTTATATTAATGAGATTAAATCAAATGTAATACAGACACTTGTAAATAAGACATCCAAAGAAACACAACGTACTCTAAAGAAAAAATGTTAAGATGAGGGACATAACATCCAGACAACAAAAAATCAAATAATTAGAGAATACTTACTATCGACTTGAAATGGTACAAACGACCGTAAAGACAACGCTTTAAAGTCAGTGCTAATGTCAGAGAGGTCGTAGGTTCGATCAAGGTAAGAAAAATACATTAATTACACATTTTCTTATGTAAAAGGAATTCTATTTTGATAATATTTTCACCAGTAACAAATTCAATAATATTTACATAGTAATTGAGTAACTTGCGTCTGTCCGTCACTTACAATTAGACCAATTCTGATATATCAGTCAGGGCAAATGAGTTCTCATTTGACGCATCTCGATCTCCTAGTGGGGAACTGATTTTTCTTTTTTCGGATCCATCTAAAAGATTCTAAAACATGCCTCTAAAAGCACGTTTTTGTGTAAACAATAAAAACATGTTTTGGGTGATTTATGACACCTACGGAGGTGACTATTCAATTTTACTCGGCAAGACAAATCGATATAATTCTTAGTCAGTTTTCTCTAGAATATTAAGTTATAATTCTAGAAAAACACATGTTTTTGGTAGTTTCAATGCACTAACGTTTACTTTAGTGAAACTATGAATTTACATACCCCACTTCTGGCATTTATGTATTGTAATTGGGACGGCCCTATAGACCGATATGCGCCAAGAGATGTTGGACTATTTTACTTTTAACACGTAGCGGGCTGAAGTTGAGTGTGCTGGAAATATGCATAGACGCGCCCTTTTGGACGCCAATACTTCCAGGCACGCATGCTGCCGCCCTCATCGCCGCCAGAGGTGCGTCCGGAAGGGCAGGAGCGCGTTGGTTGATTGATTGTCAGTGATTCCGGGCGGATCTACTGCTAAGAGCACTTTTCCCGTAAGTGTAGAGCGAGATTTTTCCTCGGGAGGTGGCGGTAATCTTCCCTCTCTGACTGCTGAGATCCGGTGCCGACCTAGCGTCGTTTGATTGATTGTTAGTGATTCCGGGCTTGTCAAATACGGAGGTCATTAGTCCCATAAGTGTAGTGTATGATTTTATCGGGAGGTGGCTGTGATTTTCCCCCACTGGATGCCGAGATCCGGCGCAGACCAACTGTCAACTAGCGGGGTTTTCCCAACCAGGTATCTCCCACCAGTGGGGCACCGCCCCTGCCGGGACAAGTTCTAAATCCGAGACCGGTCTCCCAGGATATGTAGAAGTGTAGTGCATGTTAGTGTAAGTGTGAATGTAAGGGGTGAGGATAGGACAAGGAAGAAGAAGGAAAGATCGCGCGCGCTTCGTGGCCCGATTGTTAGGGTACTGCTCCGGAATTCGCCTGGTGTTGATCGGAGAAACTACGGAAAATCACTGATCAGAGCAGCCGGTCGCTAGAATTCTTCTCCAGGCAGCGACTGAATTCGACCTAGCAGAAAAGCTAGTGTCGAAAATCATGTCGCCGTCGCGACTCGAACCTAGGACCTCCCGGGCTGAGGCACTGCAGTAACATCAGTTGATGTACTGAGCCACTGTTCCCGGTGCTAGCGTCGTCCTGCAGTGTTTTCCTCAGCCAGGTATCTCCCTCGAGCAGGGCACCGCCCCAGCCGGGACAAAGACGCACTGGTGCCTCAGGCAATACCGCACACTACCCCCGTCCTTGGATGAAGAAATGTTGGGTGGGATGGCGTAGCGACGCAATTCGTCGCCTTCAAGTCACGCCATCCATCGACACACAAAGAGAAAAGACCGTGACGCGCATGACGTGACCACCGGCCTCCAAACGTCACTTCTGCACTAATGAGGAGCGTTTTTTCAAAATACGAAAAAATGCACAAGAAATTCAAAATAGATTATACATTGTTGGAATCTTTGACCCGTTTTATCACCTCTCATATCGGATTTTATCAAAACTTGACAAATTTCAAGCATCAAAATTTATTTTCATCATTGAAACTTACAAAATTGTAGCAAAACCCGATATAATGCATTCTCATCATTCGTTTTACGAAAAACTGTTTTGCACTTATCGGATTTTGAAAAAACGCTGCTCAAATCTAAAAGACCTCTACTACGGAGCGGATTTTAATGAAATGTCAATCTTTTTCTTTTCATTTTAGAACAATGCCGTTTAGTACAAAAATTCATTGTATGTTATGACAAAAGGTAATGGCTGGTTTTTATACATCATTTTTTTGTATTTTTTATCGATTTCGGATAAGTCATTTTTTAACCTTTCCCGTCATTTGTAATGCATTTTTTCGATGATTTCATCGATTTTAATGTCATTTTAATAGTACTTGCTTCAAATAATATTTATGAGATGCAACAAATGTTCTCCACAGAATTCCTGAGAACCTATATCTGGTAGCCAATTCGAATTATTTGCTCCTAAGTTGTAATGTCAGTCATTGTGAGTATGAAATCTAAAGTTCCTGTGACGCCTGTCAGCGTCTTTGGCAGTTTAGCCGATTTCGGTAAAACTAAAGACAGACATTTTCTGGTAAAGAACAGTCCAAATCAAAAGTTTGAAAGCTGAGTTTACTTGAAGTAATAGAAGAAGCCTCGATTACATCAGTAACATACCCAACAGTTTAAGTTGTTCATCTGAACGGGTTTTGATAACATTTTTACGTCATTTTTCTTTGTTTTAAGGGCATTTTAAAACCAATTTACGAGCATTTTATTGATCATTTTTGGCGATGTTTCAGGTCATGAAAATCCGCTCCCTAATCACTACCAATCTATGGAATGGTTTCTAGAAGATGACTTCGCGTACGAACCCTCGGAAGAGGCAACTATCTCTGTCGCGAGCTCCCACAATGACATCAAGTATTACCAGACAAGGGAGCGGTCGCGTCTAAAGATTCACGTCATACATGGACAGAGGCAGCCGCCTCCTTCGCGGACTTCGCGACGAGCACCCGGTGGGCTAGTCGCCCTGAGAAGCGGTAGTTTCTTTTGCGGGACCGCGTCGCCCCCCCGCGTGCCAATATTGGGCATGCGCCGCTGGGGCTCATAACATAATATCGCTGTGAGGTATCGCCGCAAATGATCTGCCCCGGTGAAAGTCGATGATGGAAAGGCTGCAAGGATCAATGGTGTGGATGTCACGCGAACGGTGAACTGTTGGGCGGAACTTGTGCAACGCCTGAGGGTCCATTGCGTGAAAGCGCACCGCTGCCGCTGCCGCCGACGTTGCCGCTACGCGAAACTGTGCCGCCGACGTTCTTCCAGCCGCCGCCACCGCCACCAACACCACCACCCCGTCCTCGTCCCCGCCCCCGCCTTCCCCGCCCCCTCAACGAAACCGTTACCGCCCCACCATCAATACCGCCCCACCTCTCTCTTCCGCCCCCGCACCTTCCCCGCCCTCCTCCGCCCCGCCCTCGCCCCGCCCCGTACCCCCTCACCCCCATCGCCGTCGCTACCGCCACGGCCACCGCCACCACCACCGCCACCGCCTGCACCTCCACCTCCGCCTCCGCCTCCGCCTCCGCCTCCGCCTCCGCCTCCGCCTCCGCCTCCGCCTCCGCCTCCGCCTCCGCCTCCGCCTCCGCCTCCGCCTCCGCCTCCGCCTCCGCCTCCGCTTCCGTCTCCGCTTCCGCCTCCACCTCCGCCACCGCCACCCCAACCGCCCCCGTCACCGCCATCTCCACCGCCTGCGCCTCCACTAGCGCCACCGCCGTTCCAAACATTGATATCCATCGAGGAGATGCCGCACGCCAGCATCGATATCCGTGCACCCACCGTGCGCGCTCTGTCGGGGTCAACAACCCTGAATGAAAAAATAGGTCAAGTTTAGATTTATGCAATTTTTTAGTAAATTCATAAGTTCAAATCATCCATATGTGTCTCACTACTTTGTGCATGCAAAATCTGAAATCACGTATAATTCCATCCCTCCCGTTTCAGAACAGCCGGGTAAATTGCTGAGAGCAACAATACGGAGTAAATCGGCTAATTTGGATGGCCCGAGAAATGAAATTGCAGCCCAAAAAGCGTGGAACCGCGATAAAAGTTATAACATGAACCATTACGACTTGCTTCATCAGATTGATGATTAAAATTAATTTTGCAGTAAAACAAAAATGTAAACATATATTGTAATGGAAACTTTTCATGAATGGGTAAAATAGAAATGTTTTAAATTTTATTCTCTTATACAGCAAAGTAAGAGCTTTACAATATTGAATCTGAACTGGAACTTAACACGCATAGTACTAAGTGATAGAAACAGGAGAGCGAGGATACTCCCTCTGGAGACCTCAATAATCAATAGTTATTGTTTGCGAGAATGTAAGGGAGAATAGGACAATTTCAGGAAGAAAAAAGTTACAGAAAATAAGCTTGAGAAATCATGTATTTCTCTTTAGGGTGGGTTAAATTTATCTTTGGGAATCTAGATTTGATTCTTCGGTGTTGGTTATAGGTTTTTCCTAGATTGAATATGGAAGTAGCTGGGGATGATATAAATAGAATAATAAATAAATAGAAAAATTAATTGAAATAATCTTTCAAAATGATCTTTGTGAAAGATTATTTCTATTCTACTCATCCATGTGGATTTCCACATTTCTGCGGTAACCAACTTTATGGTACATTTCATGTAACTTTCTGTGCTTGAAAATGGACGAGGAAGACAAATGTAATAGGTTTAAAATGTATTTTTATTATGAACTTGCAAACAAGAAATAAAACTTGTTAACGTGAAAATACCCGCCGTATTCGCTTTGATAAGCTACATATTTTTAGAGGAAGAAGTCCAAATATGGAATATCACTTTGTTTCTTGTTGCTTGCCACTTCTTAACGAAAGAAATGATTCTGAAATGTTGCTTAATGAGAAGGTATACTAATACTGTAATCGCTAATGAGACGCCAACTCCATATTGCAACTCGAAGTTCCTAAAAAAACATTATTTTAGACGAAAGTGCATTCTTTCTTGTTTAGAAAATGGGATGCAAATATGGAATACTATCGATAATATGCAATAAATAGTAAAAAATTAGTCCAAATTAAAAAACTGATAGGTTCTATTTGCTTGAAATCTAAGAACAATGGCACAAATTTCTCGCACATTTTTCACATAATCCACTGTTCCTCTCTAGTGTTTATTGAAAACTGTCAGGAGCAGAACAGGCACTCTGCATCTAGATTGCAACGTGTAGTGTTTTCTGGAATACCTATATATTCCATATTTGTGACACCTTCATCTTGGCACTCGGAACCTCAAAAAAGATAGTGTGCATGTGGAAACCAGACAACAAATACATGGTTGTTAACCCCAATGACTAATCTCTAAACTAAAATATATTCTACATTCATAGATAGTAGTTTATGTGTCTCATTACTTTGTGCTTAACAACAAACTTTTTATACACATCACAAAACGTAATAATTTAACCGCTTGTAAATGACGGCCTTCGTCAACAACAAACTTGGATTGATGAAATACACGACGGTGCACCGTTTCGAGTGCTTTCAGCCCCAGAGCAGCACCTGCGAAGCCAGATCACGCGATATTCCACATTTGTGTTCCTACTCCTGTTTATTCCTCTTCCTGTATAAGCCACTAGCAACATTCCTAATGAGCGCGCGTGACATTTACAGATCGTAACAAGCTCACGTCTGCTTTTAGTTATTAGTTTTGATTGTACAAATGGTTGGGCTCAGGAAAGTCGCTATGGTCGTACTTTAACCCTTAGAGTGTGGGGTCTTTTTTTACGCCAAAGGCAAATAATGTTTTGCAACACACTGAAAATTATTCCCTTGAACGTTGCCTTTTATATGTGCTATTAATATCCAATTTTACATGTGAAGTAAATCTTTAAGTTTTTAGTTGTTTTTTTAGTTGGAAATCATTTGAATTTTTTGCGGTTGGGGACAGAAATACCACAAAATTTTCTTCTAAATTACAAAAAGAAAAATTCTTCAAACGTGTCCATTTCCGTTTTGTAGAATTATGTTGCGGTTTCTGACTGAAAATTTGGGGTATTTGTCTATTACAATTTGGTAGCTCTGTTTCAAATATTTTCATGCTGGTAAGAAATACCCCTATGTATAGTTATGAGGATATGCTAGATTGAAACAACAATTTTATTTAGTGCGACGTAATAAATGAAGCAAATAAATATCATAACTTTCTCGATTAATAATTCCAAATAACATCCGTGCATTAAATGCTTGTAAACTATTGTGTGAAACGTTTGGGATCAAAAAAGACCACAAACAGAATCCATGTAAGTATGAAGAAACAGAGTCGAAAGGTTAAAACCTCCCACAAGAGTAATGCTAACTAAGAGTCAAAATTCTTCCTGATCTAGAGAATCATCACTACTGTTGGGTTCTGAAGACCCGGAGAGGGCGAAGAACGAGTCCCCAGTCACAGTGGGCAGCCGCCCACGCAGAAGGATCGCGGGTGGGGAGTGGTGGTCGCGGGCGATGAAGTCGAGGGAGCGGAGGCGGAGGGTGGAGGGGGGGCGCAAAGGTCAAAGGGCGGGCACACGGCCGCAGGGCTCGGCACGTGTCCGCCCGCTGCTCCCACACCGCTGCAGCTGGCCCTCCGCGCCACGCCACGTCGACCTGCTCCGCGCCTCGCGCCCTCGCTTCGTGCCGCCGCTACGCCACTCCCCAAATTGGAAGGGCTGCGGTAGGGTTGCCAACCGGGAGCGGTGTCTCAGTGCATCAACTGATGTCACGGCAGTGTCTCCGACCGGGAGGTCCTAGGTTCGAGTCCCGACGGCGGCAGGACTAGCTTTTCAGCTAGGTCGAATTCAGTCGCTATCCGGAGGAGAATTCTAGTAGCCGGCTGCTCTGA
The DNA here is from genome assembly GCA_011170035.1 of Teleogryllus occipitalis. Classification (NCBI taxonomy): domain Eukaryota; kingdom Metazoa; phylum Arthropoda; class Insecta; order Orthoptera; family Gryllidae; genus Teleogryllus; species Teleogryllus occipitalis. Next base: position 59,018 of record BLKR01005788.1, on the reverse strand, counting down.
TCGGTAGTTTTCCGCGGTTTCTCCGATAGACACCAGGCGAATCCCGGAGCAGTACTATAACAAAGGGACCGCACGCAATTTTTCCTTCCGCTTCCTTGTCCTATCCTCAGCCCTTACCCACACACTTACACTACCACACATGCCGGGAGACCGGTCGGGGACTTAGAAATTGTCGCGGCTGGAGCGTTGTCCCGCTGGTGGGAGATACCCGGTCGAGGAAAACCCCGCTAGTCGACGGTAGGTCGGCGCCGGATCTCACCATCCAGCAGAGGAAGATCAACGCCACCTCCCGATGAAAAACATGCACTACACTTACGGTACTAATAACCTCCTTAGTTGACACGCCCGGAATCACTAACAATGAATCAATTCTCCATTTGGGAGGACATTCCTCCATTGACGTCAATAATTGACGTCACTATTATTGTCCTCTCATGCTCCTTTGTATATTAAATGTTCTCCTTCTAGTAAATTTTTAACATTTTCATTTATTCATTTATTTTCATTCATTTATCATAATCATTTATCGTAGTCATTTATTTTATCACATGATTAACATCTGCTACGTTGCATCGTTTATTGTTTACATTAGAATAGAAAATATGAACAACATTTTTCTGAACACTGAAACACATGCATGATAGTGTCTCTGTCTGGCTACTAAAATAAGAAAGAGACGCTCAGACCATCTCCATCTGCATTTTATGAACGAATCTTTATACTCGAATCGTAATTAGGGAGAAGAAAGAAATAGAGCTAATGTTAGTGTAAATTAACTATTTATAAAAAATGTGTTGATGCGTTTTTTTTTGTTTTGTTTTTTTCGCTTATCGAGTGTCCTCGCTTTTTGACGAACATTGTTGGCAACCCTAGTCTACGGGGCGGCGGACGCGGCGGCTCAGGGAAACCTCGTGACTTGCAGTGGCAAATCGCCCCGTTCTTGCGTTCCCAATCGCGGAACAATGCTGTCTTCTCTTATTGAGTTTTCTCACGGATCAATTGTGTTAAGTTGGAAGCAATTCCGTGATTTGTTTCATTGACTTTTACATAATGACTGTGGGATCAATTATTATGTTTCGTCTGGACGATCACGAGTAAGAACTGCATCATTTTTCACTCTTAATGGAAGAATTATCCTATAATTAGTATATCTGCTTTTACTACGGTTTGATTTTGTAAATTTCCTGACAAGCTTTTTGATGATTTTTATGTGGTTATATGACGAGTGGTGCTATGTTTATTGGTATGCACCAGAGAGGCCGAGAGCAGCCACGTCACTTACCGGGAATCGTATTGTTCTAGTATCCCGAATCACAATAGAAGAACGAATTTTATTGTGGGCTCCGATAAAAGCGTATGATCATTTTTTTAATTAATTCAAATAAAACCAATACTCACGTACGCGACCATATTTTGCTGTTTGTTATTTCTATTTTCAAAAATGGCATTAGGTACAGCCTATTGTTTTCTCTTTCCTTTAAGCTAAATTATTTCCCAATAAAAATCTCTCTTTGAATGCAAATCTAATGGCTTAAATATGAAATCACGGGAAATTATGAATTTGTTTATTTTTTGAATATCAGACTAATATTTCCAAGCAGATATAACGTTGTACAATTTTGTATGATATAGTATATCAGTTTGTCAGTGTACGCTAATTCAAAGGGAAGTATTCCTGGTATGTTCATCATCCTAAATCATCTACTTTTAGGGACCACAATGGAATTGTAATTCTCTATCTCCAAATCTTTTCTCTATAGAACGTCCATTGCCTTGAATTTATTTCATTCATGCAAATTGCGTTGAGGAAAGAACAGGAATAGAAGATTGAAATCAGAAAACGCCATTTATGGATCCGCCGAGAAAGATAAAATCCCCCGCTAAAAGCTTCAATCAACCAGACGGCATCAAATCCACTGAGCTTCAGAATTTACAATTGCATACGACCAAGCCGCTTAACGCCGCGGAGTCAGCCAATACAAAATTCTCGAAACAGCCGTCGCCGTCGACAAAACAGGCATTCGGCGCTAAGCCGCCGGCGCCGCTCAGCCACGTGCCAACGGCGCCAGTGCAGCGACGTCGCATGTGGCGGGGAGCATAGCGAGCGCGGATCCTCTTTGCCAATTGGCGGCGCGCGGGGCGAGGGGAGCGGCGGCGCGCGCGGGCTTTTACGAGCCGCTAGAGGGCGTTTCGCGGCCGCGTTTGCTCGCTGCCGCCCGACTCTTGTTTTAATCTAATATTGATTTTTCGCGCCCGTCCCTCCGCCTGCTGACGGCTCCCGCCGGCCGCCTCGCGCCGGCTGCTGGCGGGGGCGGAATCAGCGGGGGGGGGGGCGAGGAAGGCGTGGAGGGCGACGACTGAATCAGTGGGAATGAAGGGGTGGGTGCAACTGGCAGGAGTGTGGACAGCAGAGGCGGCAGGGCAGGTGTCGAGAAAGGCAGAGATGTCTAACTCGGGTGGGAGTAACCGACAGAAGCGGGCAGGCTAAAGTTTTGGGTGCGACATCAGGGAAGGGAAGACGTCGTGGGTGAAGAGGTGGAAAAGGGATTTACGGTCGTATTTATGAAGCTCTGCTAGCAGAGCTTTTAGAGGCCTGCCATCTGGGAGCTTGCTGGGAGGACAATGGGCGACTGGAATTGGCTGGGGGCCGTTCATAAATCGCAAAACCGAACACTGGCAGCCTGCTAGGCATGGCAGGCCTCTGGCTGAGGTTTATAAATACGGCCCTTAATCTCCCGAGACGGTGGATTAATTGCTTATTTCGTGTTTCCAGGCGCGTCAACGGCAATGGTCATTATTCCTGTAAGTGTTCTGTATGTTACATCCCGGGAGATGGCGGTGTTCCTTCACGGCTACTATGTGAGATTTGGCGCGGACCTCATACGAGTCGGTACATGTCGACCTGAGGAGTTTTTCTTTTACTCGTATTTCTCCAAAGAGTTATCACCACAGCTGGAACACGCTCTAAGTTTTCGAATGATCTCTTGACAGTTATGTTAGTATAGTTTAAGTGACGGTTGATGATTGATTGATTTGATTCTGATTTCGGGCACAACTACTGGTCATTACTCCCGTAAGTGTAGTGTATGTATTTCATCGGGGACGTGGCGGTGATCTTCCCCCGCTGGATGGCGAGATTCGGCGCCAACCTACCGTCGGTTAGCGGGATTTTTGGCGAACCAAATATCTCCCACCAGCGAGGCACCGCCCCAGCCGGAACAAGTTCTAAGCCTCCGACTGGTCTCTCGGCATGTGTGGTAATATAGTGCATGTGAGTGTGTGTGTGTGTGTGTGTGTAAGGGGTAGGGAAAGCAAGAGGAAGGAAAGATCTCACGCTGTCCGTGTCCCGTTTATTTGGGTACTGCTCCGGCATTTACCTGGTGTTGATCGGAGAAACCATGGAAAACTGCCGATCAGGGCACCCGGCCGCTTGGAATTCTCCTCCAGAAGCGACTGAATTCGATCTAGCTGACAAGCTGGTGTCGAAAAAAAGTCCTTCCGCCGTCGGGACATGAACCTAGGACTTGGTGATCAGAGACACTGCAATGACATCAATTGATGCACTGAACCACCTCTGCCGGTCTAATCGACGGTAAGTAGGGGAAGAGCTAGGGGAAGTAAAAGGATGGCGAAAGAAAGGTCACGTACGACAGTAGTTTGGAATCCAGTATCCTTGGATGGCGGAAAGGACAGCGGGGACACGTTCGTTGGTTGGTTCACAGAAACGGCCGGAGAAGAAGGTATGGATGGCAGCATGAAAGCCTTGGCCGCGATGGTGGTTGCACTGACAGGGAGAGCCAATGAAAGAATGGCGACAACGTTATAGGGAGAGGGATCCTTGAAGACGAACAAAAGACGGGGGCGGCACGTGGATCAACCGCGACGGCACAGCGTCCGGCGAAGGGAGCGCAGCCATCAGAGGTGCGCGAGGGGGCGTGGTCGGGGGTGAAGGGGCGGGGGAAGAGGGGAAAGGAGGGGGCCCGCCAGCTCGGGCTAACGAGTGGCAGCGCGGGCCGTAGGCTTTGTCTCCGCGCTGCCAGGAGGGGCCGCTTTGAAACTTACGAAGTTTGGACTGGAGAGATCCTCTGGGAAGGGGCTCACCGAGCTGTGTTATTCTGAATGGAAACAAAAACGTTGCTTTAAATTACCATATTTTTCTTCATACATAATGCATATCCACCGACTCTAATAGTTGTTCGAATTCGTAGATTTTGCAGAAGTGTAATTAAAATATCAATTACATTTACAAAGAACATTTTTAAATTGTTGTAATACGATATTTTAACAGGCGCGAAGCTGAATGCTGCCTTTCATTTATTGGGGCCGCGGATGTTTTTCACATCAGTGGGGTTGATCATAGAATCGTCCTCTTAAATAAAATAATGTCAAATTATGCTTGCATACTTTTGAACATGTACTAGATAACCTGTGCCTATTTGTAATTTTGAACATATTTTATTGTACTTGTTCTTCAAACGTTTTTGAGTTACAAAATAAATACAACGTATAGTGTTATTGGTTCTCTATAGCTGTCAGTTTCATTTCCTCTGTTCAATATCTTCTTCCGTCTGATATTTATATGAAGCCAATCAAATAATTTAAGTTAAAATTCTATCTTCTAAACTATTTAATGAGTATCTCAAAGCAAGTACATTATGGAAGGATATAAAAACAATAGCAATAATTAGGTGAGTAAACACAGAAGGGGCAAGAAAATATCGGCTAGAGGAAGGAGAAAGAAAATGTAAACTGTGCCAGGAAAGAAGCGCAACTTTAAAACATTATTTACTAACTAAAAGAAGTAAAAAATGGTCCAATAAATGGACGGGACACACTGAGAGAAAATAAATATATTTGTTGGCGGAAATAGAATGAGAGTACTTTAAAGATATGGAGCAAAGGAAATAGCAAAAATAGACAAAGAAATCAGGAGCGGTAGCTCAGTCCATCAACTGATGTCACTGCAGCGCCTCTGACCGGGAAGTAATAGGTTCGAGTCCTGACAGCGGCAGGATTTTCGACACTAGCTTTTCAGCTAGGTCGAATTCAGTAGCTATCTGGAGGAAAATTCTAACGACCGGCTGCTCTGATCCTGGTTTTCCGTGGTTTCTCCGATCAACACCAGGCGAATGCCGAAGCAGTACCCTAACAAACGGGCCACGAACCGCGCACGATCTCTCCTTCCTCTTCCTTGTGCTATCCTTTCCCCTTACACACGCACTTACACTAACATGCACTACAATACCACATATTCCGGGAGACCGGTCGGGAGCTTAGAGCTTGTCTCGACTGGGGCGGTGCCCCGCTGGTGGGAGAGTCCTGATTAGGGGGAAACCCCGCTAGCTGACGGTAGGTCGGCGCGGGATCTCGCCATTCACCAGGGGAAGATCGCCGCCATCTCGTGAGAAAAAACATGCACTACACTAACGGAACTAATGACTAAAGCAGTTGATGCGCCCGGAAACACGAAAAAATCAATCAATCAATAGACAAAGAAAACATGAAGAGAAGGGAAGATGGGAACAGATCTCCAGTGATAGAGAGGAATGAAATGAGAAGCACACTATGTCGAGGGGTCCGTAGTACACAAGAATCGCCGTGACTGGTGGATCGAGAAGCACGCCATGGTGAATTTGGGAGAAAAGACCCCTTTCAAGAGAAGAGAAAACAGGACATGAGTGAGAGGAATAGTGAATAGTGATGTGTTAATCATCTGTGATGTAGTACATACAAGGCATTGTAAATGTAAGGCATTGTGTATGTGTGTATGTATGAGTATGTAAGAATTTTGATACATATATACTCGTATGGATTTACGAGTCGCATGAAGCTGGGCTGTTTTTCTGCTTCATAAAAGTAAATCGCTCAAAGAAATTATGAGTATAAAAATTTTTTTACGTATTAAATTTCAAAACGGAAACACGTGACGCAATTCCATATCACTTATGTCTACATTTTATTTTCATTTCTTTTCATTCTTCGTCATCTTTCAATATTTTGTGCAACGGGAAGCGGTACTGAAATTAAAATCTCGTTTGTAGCTAATGCAACACAAAAATATAAAAATATGAAATAATACAAAAAACATTTTATTGTTTTAATTTTCATAACAGTTGTAATTTTAAAAGAAATTAAACGTTTTTTTGAATACCTACAAACGATTAAGTAATGACTTTCATGTTACAGAAAGTAAAATTTCATTTTGGCCGTGAAACATAATAAAATGAGCTATTTATGACTAAGTTACTTCAGAATTGTAGGTATATTCATTTCAAGTAAATATTTCTATAACGACCCAGCATTAAGAGATTTGAGAAGTGTCTTATTGAGAAGAAACGGGAGATTCGGGAGCTTACGGTATCTTTCCCTCCGCATTCTCACAGACCCATTACGGATCAATAACACTCTCGGAAAAGACGCAGCTGTTGGTTCCAATTCCCTGCATTTGCGATGAGGTAGAAGAAACACAATAAATGAAATCAGAATTTAATATCGCATAATCATTCGTACTTCCATAGCCTCAGAAGGCGTAACTGAATCCCTCTCAGGCAGTCCTCGCCTCCAGAAACTTCGTTCTACACACACTTGACAAATGTCGCGTGACAGTTATGAGACCGGGAGAGGGTTCATCATGTTGAAACTGACAACGTGAATAACTCAGTGGAGATTGGGGCGAGAATGGAGGGTATATTTGGAACCCGCATCTACTTCGGCCTTCAAAGTTTGCAAGCGGCACACTCGTTTTAAAATCGCAATAAAGCGGATATGTCCATTCAACTTTACAAGAGGAGAACCGAATTAGATTTAATGCAGATTAATTCTAATATTAATTCAGTATTACGAACGTATAAGAAAATCAGTTATTTTTAATGAGCTATTAATAAAAACTCCCAAAAAGAAACTTTTGGAATAGTGTCATTCCCTTGTCATCAATCCCTCTAAAAATATATCATTTAATATGAATTACACAATAATTACATTTTTATGTAAAGATTTTTATATTTTTATAGCATTCATGAAACTATAATATTCTAAGACTACACGACGTATTTCGAAGCTTATACCGAATTTTCAGTTATCCAGTTTGTTTTTTAACCTTCAATTAAAGTCGCTAATAACTCCATTTCTAATAAACACATGTAAACAATTGCATCATATTTTGAATAAAAGAGCGTAATAAACAACAATGATTTTTAGCTTCCTAAAAAATTGAAAGCTATACAAAACAATCATTGGTGAGCCTCTGTGCCTCCCTCCTCCAAGTAATGCTAATATAATACTTTTCTAAAAAATGTTTGCATTAGAAATCATAGGCATACATTTGCATGCAAAGAACGTATGTATTTCTCTCATATTTTACCCACCGCTAACCTTACAAGATCCCACAAGATTCCACTGAATAGAAAATGTCTCAAGATGTCATAGTACATGAAGAAAGATTTATATCAATTATGAGGATACACTGCCTATTTTTGCATGTGAACTACCAAAACCTAGGAAAACGAAGAAATAGAGAAGCGTCATCCTAGGGGACCGAAAAATACAGCAATAAATTCGGAGAAGGTGCGGCGGCAGCGGCGACAAGGAGCGAGGAGAGAATGGCGCTTGCGGGGCTGGCGAGGGCGACATTGGGCGGCGGCGGCGGAGGCGGCGAGGCGGCTGCGAGGGGCTGCGATTTGGAAGACTCCCAGGGAGCCATGAATCAATGGAGGCGGAGGTACCCGCCAGCTACCCACGGCTCCTTCGCCCCGCCCCGCCCCACCCCGTCTCGCCCCGCTCCGCCCCGCCACGGGCCCCGCGCCCCTCCGCGGTCGATACTCTCCGCCCTTCGCGCTGCGGCGTCTCGCGCCCTTGCAGCCCTCGCCTCCGCCCCCGCACACGCCCTCTCCGCCCCCGCACACGCCCTCTCCGCCCCCGCACACGCCCTCTCCGCCCCCGCACACGCCATCTCCGCCCCCGCACACGCCTGCGCCACAGACGACTGACGACTCCCTCATCCCCGCCACTCCTCTCCGTCTCTCCACCCCGAACTGCCCCGCCTCGCCAGACCTGCTCTCGCCAGCCTGCCCCGCCTCGCCAGCCACTCTCGTCCTCTCGGACCCCACGCCGCCCGAGACTATTCCTTGTCCCGCCTCGCCCCACCTCAACCCCCAGCCCTGCATGCACGTCCTCGACATGCACCTCCCTCCGAGCCCCTCGTCCTCCCCCAGCACACGCCCGCGCCGCAGACGACTGACGACTCCCTCAGCCCCGCCACGCCACTCCGTCTCTCCACCCCGAACTGCCCCGCCTCGCCAGCCCTGCCTCATCTCGTCCTCCGGGCCCCACGCCGCCTCCTCACACCCACGCCGCCGCCGCGAATGACTGGCGGCTCCTCTAGACTATTCCTCGTTCCGCCACGCCCCAAGTCTACCCTCCCACCCCTCCTCCTGGCCCTGCATTCACCTTCTCGACACCCCCCCCTCCGAGCTCCTCGTCCTCCCCAGCACACGCCCGCGCCGCAGACGACTGGCGATTCCGTCAAAACCTGCCCCGCCCCCTTCCGTCCCTCGCTCCCGTACCGTCTCACCAGCTCCGCCTCATCCCGTCCCGTCCCGCCTTGCCCCGCCCCCCGTCCGCCCTGGAAGACTCTGCGGTCTCTCTCAGACACCCTCCCCCAACGGTCGTTGTTCCTTTGCAAGGTTCTCGGTTGTTCACATTATCGCGCTCACCCCTCTTCCCAGGGCCCATGTCGCCTTCCTCGTCTGACGCCCCGTTGCCTGCGCCTCGATCGCCCTCGCCACCGCCTTCGCCTCCACCTGCCCTGCCACCTTCGCCCCCATTGCTCCGAGTTCCACCCGACGGCGACCCTTCGCCTCCGCGTTTCCCACTTCATGCTCCCGCTCCTTCACCTCGATTTTCGAACAACTGATACCTTACAACTGGAGTGGGATTAAAAAAGTTTGTAATTAATGATTGCAAGAGTAATCCACTAAGTGGCGCTTCAGTTTAGTGTAATTCCCAATCCAGGTGGACTTCATTGTTGCTGGGCGTTGCCGTGTGGCGCGGGGCAAGGCCGAGGAGGACAGGACAAGCGAGCACGGTATGGAGAGAGGGAGAAGGAGTGAGTGTGTGAGAGATAGAGAAAGAAAGAAAGAAAAAGAGAGAGAGAGAGAGAGAGAGAGAGAGAGAGAGAGAGAGAGCAGGAAGCCATCTGCTGGGTTCTTCTAGTAATTTATAGATTTCGATAATATTATCATTTTCAAACCGTTACAAATTTTACCAGAAAGACTGAACTTCGTCCTAGCACCACTTGTTATAAAACTGCGGAACGTTGGACCATCTTTCCATATATTTATTTTCAACATGTTTATATTCCTGGACACCACAAAATATCCATATTTCGATAAGAAAATGTTCGTATTTCTTTACATTCTTATTTGGGATATGAGCAGTGATGGCAATCCTGGTTATTCAATTCTTGAAACGCATTAGGCAATTTTTGTGTTAAATAAGTTGTCCGGCAAATCATTGTTATATTGCCTCAAGTGTAGAGATTTTCAATTTTTTGACACAAATCCGGTTTAGTTTTGACAAGTTAGGAGGTATGGAGGAATGGAGAATGAACGTATGGAATATGGAGTGTGATGTCAAAATGAATTAATTTTCAGTGTTTTATTGATATTAAATAAATGTAAACAATTTTATCAACAACAATGGTTTTTAATTTTAAAATTAAGTATTTTAAAATAAGTATTAAATTCGATTCAATTAGTCCTGAACCTGTTTCAACCAAAAATGCTTTTCTTCTCGGAAGAATATGTAGGTATGTTCAGTTAATTGTTTCAAGCTTTGTGACAAAGAGAACTTAAACTTGCGGAAGACGAGCAAGGCCAAGATGCAAGCCACTGCGTCAGTAGTGTCCAATACAAGCACAGATTTTGAAAACTAAGAATTGAAAGCTTCCCACTAGGTTTTATCTTACGGGATGTGGAGCTTATGCCTTGCAGTTGTGACAGTTAACATGAAGGTTTTTCTTTCTTTCCCTTATTTTAAATTCTGACTAGCTGAAAACATTTTTATTGTCATTGAAATAATGTAACATGAAGGGACATTTTTTGATCTTTTGTTCTCAGACACAATACTAACTTACTATCGATTGATCATTGCCATTGAAGTATTTTCTAACAAAATTTTGCAAGTTTTATATGAAAAATCGGGGTTTAGAAATAACTTAATAGAAAAAAGAAAAAATTAAAATTGGCGATTTTAGACAACGAATCTATTAAAAATATGAATGCTAATTGGCCTTTGAGTTCCACAAAACAAATTTAGGAATGTAGCCCAAGAACTGTGACAAAACTACGAAAATTCTTAATGGTGGCCTCTATTGGTGCTTTTATCCTCGGTGTGAAAAATATCAGAAAATAGTTTCATTTTGTTTATATGGTTGACAGACGATGGGACTGACTGACACCAGCTGCGAGCGGACTTTCTGTTTAAAGAAGACCGTAGAGGTGGCAAGGAAACGAAACTAAAAAGCATGCACGAAATTCAAGAGCTTGATTCAAGCCTTGGTTTAAGCTGAACTAGTGGTGCTACAACAGCACACCCCGTCCTTGCATTATTTCTAACTTTTGCAATTTTCGAAAATTCAGAAATTCAACTTTCAGACAGGTCTTTTCCATCTTTTAACAGTGCATTGCTGTACCCGTGCAAAAAATTGAAATCGTTTATGAGATTTTTTTAAAAAATTGCGTTAACTTCAAGCAGGAATTACACAAAAACTGCTTGTTTTCCTAGCAACTTGTAAATGATCTTATTTATCAATCCTATTTTTATAACATTTTGTTTAACAAAAATCTCGTCAATATTGTATTTTTGCAAAGTTAATTGTCAGCAATTTTGAAAATACAAAACATTTTTGCAATTTTCGAAAAATCAGGTATTAAAACGAAATCAAGACCGCCATTCTCTTAATTGTGTCATTTATAATCTCCGAAAGCAAAGTTTAATAAAAAAATTAGAGCCATATTTTAGATTTTAAAATGTTAAAACTTAATGTAAAATACCTCGAAAAATCAAAATATTCATTTCAAACTCTCAGAGCCTCTTGGTCGTTCATATCGATCGGGGAATAAAACTTTTGGAGAAAATCGTCTGAACGGGTTAAGTCCTAGCGTTCACCACAGATAGGCAAACGGACTGATGGACGGACGTTTTGCAGTCAACCGATTTTTCGGTATCAAGTACCCACAAAACATGAACTGTAACGTAAAGTAATGTGTTAGGAAAAGTAATATAAAAATTGCTGATTAAAACACATTGTGTTCTTATGTAGGAAGACGAGAAAATGAAAAGAGAAACAAAAATCTCTTTACAATATTACAGACGACAATCAATGACCTAATAAATGGCCTTACCCTCCAAACTCTAAAGCGCATTTGAGAAAACGATCATCGCACTGATCACAATGGGAAGTCTGTAGGAAGTTTGTTAGGTCATAAAAGGCACGTGACACAAAGCTAGAACTTATGAAAGCTTCGTGGCCTGAGTGTCAACGAACCCCGTGTGCCAACCAGCCCCGGCTTTCCTATTGTCAGATTAATCATACTACGACACTTTTCAAAATACACAAAACCCCTAATCGTGCGATTTATGACCCACTTAACTGGCGATCGTGTACTTCAAGTAATTATTCATTATATATTGCATTTCCGTATTCTAATATTTTATGAATATTGATAATGTATTAGAGTGTTCATCAAGTATTTTCCTGTGAAATATGAATTTTACAAATGTCAAATTGAGTTTAAATTCAAGACAAATTAAATGGTAATAATGTGGCTCGAGTAACCTAGCTGGTAAAAGCCTGAGCCCCTGAGATTCCGACTTCTGTGAATACATTTTCCATCCACAATTCTGACATAAAAAAAAAGATCGGTTAGATCAGTTTCTCTAATTGAAGCCAACGGATAATTGAATAATATTCGGTGAAAACTATATGCGATCCATAGATGGCCAAATCGATAAAAATTGGCTCTAGCGAGAAGACGAACTAAGAAGACGAAAGCACTACACTCTTGAGCGCTAACTGCCAACGAGCAAACCCCATTGGCTTGCAAGGGCTCATTTGCGTTATTAAATGTCAGTGAATGGTGGCTAGTGCCTCGGTTACATGATTGCACAACCCCCAGACGATCGAAACAATAACTTATATTATAAACAAACGTTTTCTACTCAAAGTCGTTCAATATTCGATATATTGCAAGCAATATCGATATGTATCATATTTTGATCAAAATGATCTCATACACAACACATATCATATTGAAATAAAATAACGCCCGTCGAGCACCCTCTCCGGGTGGCGTCTCGTGAGCTCGCTGCCAGTGCACCAGTCTCGCTCTTAAGCACTTTTACAGAGTTTACTCTTTGGCTGCGCGACCCAATGCTTCAACATTGGGCTACCATTGTTTTCGCACTGCAACGTTCGTAAGACAGAGACTCCGCCTTGCACTGCGCAGCACTCGTTCGAGTGGAGGGGTATGACTAGTCTCCTCTTAGAGGGGAGTGGCCGCCCTTGAAGGACTCCGAGGGGAATACCAATTTTCTGACTTTTGAAACTAGCTGCTTCAATTATGTCGATTTGCGTGTTATTAAATGTACAGAAGTTCAGTCAATTCTTGACTGTATTTCATTAATTTTTTATTATGCTTGGAGAATTTATTTTCATTTTATGTAAGATTTGATAGTTCGTTCTTGTTTTGCGTGAATTCAAGTGCAAAACTAATACAAAAACTCGAGTGTCCATTGAAAATCGAAGCTAGAATCATGTGCGCTGGTGATCATACCTGACACGGACACTAACTACAATATCATGTAAGTAATGTTTCAACATAAAGCTTTATTACACTTATTTTTCATTAATTTATACGAATTGCTTGAGATTTATTATATAATTTCAATTTTTGAAATTAAATTCCCGTCAGTCGATGAAGCTAGAACCCCAATTTGTTGGTGCCCTAGCTACCACTGACGCCAACCCAAAAAAGCCAATCTGGGACAGGTGGCTCAGGACGTCAACTGATGTCACTTCAGTGCCTCTGACCAGGAGGTCCTGAGTTCGCGACCTGACAATGGTAGGATTTTCGACATTAGCTACATAGCTAGGTCAAATTCAGTCGCTGTCTGGAGGAGAATTCTAGCGGCCGGCTGCTCTGATCAGTACTTTTTCGTGGTTTCTCCGATCAATATCATGCGAATTCTGGAGCAGTACCCTAACAAACGGACCGCGGACCACGAGTGATCTTTCCTTCCCATTCCTTGTTCTATTTTCACCCCTTACTCACACATACTTACAAGAATTTCACTACTACTCATGCCGAGAGAAAAGTCGGGAACTTAGAACGTATCGTCCCGGCTGAGGCGGTGCTCCGATGGTGGGAGAACCTGATCGGAGAAAATCCCGCTAGCCGACGGTAGGTCGGCGCCGAATCTCGCCATTCAATTCAGCAGGTTAAGATCATCACAACCTCAAGAGCAAAAACATGTATTACACTTACGGTACTATTGACCTTATCAGTTGTCGCGCCCGGCATGACCGAACAATTAATATCATCATAAAAAAGTCATGTTGCCAAGCACGCCACCAGTATTTGCTGTTCACAGTTAGGTCGGGGGCAAGCCGACAGTTGCCGGTATATCAGTGGGTGAACATTCAACGAGCACGGAACAAATACTCGTTCTGTATTCTCACTGCTGGTAAATTGCCGCTAAATTCGCTGGTGGCGCACTCAGTTCACGATGGTCAGAACGTCCAATTACGCGAACGTGCGCTCCGTCCGCGTGGGGGCGAGTGCATGAATATTTAATATATTCACACATTAAGTATTTAATATTTACGGACGCGTCAACTACTTTGGTCGTGAGTGAAGTTCATGTTGTATCGAACAGGAAGTCCTAACACGAAATATTCTAGAATTATACATCGATCATTGCAACAGCGCTTCTTATAGTTACTTTTTGACGTGGATGCTAATTTACAATGGAATATTTAAGAACTTGAAATTTTTTTTCTTAAATTTTTCGTGCTTACTTTTTAAGGAGAACTTTAAGAAGAAGAAATATATTGAATACTATGAGTCAGTAATTTAAATATTATTTTTTGCAATTATTGTTCAGCATGGTACTAACTTGGTTAGAAAAATGATTAAAATCTAAAAAGGGAAAAGTCGATCTTTCAAAACTTTAAAGTGATATTTATAAAATCCTAAATTCGTACTCATAACTCTTGTTTTTGTATTTTAACCATAGATAAATTATCGAAGATAGCTCTAAAAACCATTTCTCTCTGGAATACTCGCAAGTGCTTATCATCGGTGTTGGGGAACAATATACATTGTTTTCTTGGAGCAATCACACTCAAGATCATTACCAATGAATACCCGTGAACAGCCGAGCGCTGACAACTGTTTACAACAATAACTTTTGTTATGATCGATTTCTCATTTTTATGTGCACTCTTTAATTTTACGTTAGTTTATTTACTGCAGAAGTTTAATTATCTATTAGTTCAGTTAGTTGCTTACTGCTTTAGTTCATTTATTTTAAATTAATATTTTATTAAATTTTCATTGCATTTGTATGTTCCTTATAAGGTCGCGCTATGCTATCAACATTCGCAGAAAGTTGTCTCCACGAGCAATCTCATAGTGAGGACTTTTTATTACTTGCCGGACTTACCTGCAATTTCTTTATTTGAATGCACCGCTGAAAATACAATAAAAATATCAACTTATATTGTGTTAATTCCCGAAAGTCAATGGCTGTCGGAGTTGAAGGATTAAGGGAAGAAGGTGATTTGACGGTTTTTTACAGTAAAAGTAACTCACTGGAAAGAAAAGTTTTATTGCACGAGCCATCTTGCTCGTGAACTCAGAGTACAAGTATCATACCGTGCTCTAATGATAAGTAAACAGCACAATGCAGAATTATAATCATAATTCTACATCATACGTATTTCTTTCACAGCTTTAAATACAATATTGTTCTGATAAAAGATTCAATGTATCAATCACAGAATTCAAGAAGTGCGAGCTGGCACCCGAATCGTCCACATGCAATATCGACTCGAGCACAGCTTCGCACCCGTACGATGCAACCTCGCCCGCTTCCGATTTCGAGATGATGTGATGCATCTCGAAAAGAAAGCGGAAATCGTTAAGCAATGATTTTCAAAGACAAACAGAAACGAAGAATTGACTTGAGTAACGTGCTGCTTGCGAGTGCCTGCACCGTGTATGCGACATTCGCTGATTGCTGCGGGTGAGGCGAAAATGGCAGCGTGATGTTTTCTTCTAAGACTCCTCATGTAGTTTACATAGAATTAATGTAGTAGTATACTTTTAACAAATTCAGATACGTTGAACTCACATACACGAATATACAGGTAAGTCTTCCAGCACTGATTTGGGTGTACGAATAATAGGCTTAGTTCAATGATCCAATGGATATGTTTCTAGCCCAAGGATTTATGAAGATAATTTAATAAATGGTTATTTTAATCAGAAGGAACATATTTCAGATTAACTGTTGGTTTGTTTCCACTTTTATAAAATAAGAGAGAAGATTGAGCTTTTTTTATATTGACTCGTGGAATCCAATAAAGGAATTGCGTTTATTGCACTGAGAGAAGTTTATTTCCTGATAAACCCCAAAATGTCCAAAGTTCTAAATATAGTTTTTGCTGAAAGTTAAGTAGGGGAGGCGGTAAGGCACCGTTATATTCTGAACGTCCTCGCCATCTGCAAGATCGAGATCTCACCGAATTGCAAGCAGGCGAAACGCATTTCATCACACAATTTTGATGATTGGAGTTTTTTTTAAATGCTTATAAATGTTTCGTCATACATATAATTGTCCAGCCAAATGAATCATTTAAATAGAGAACCCAAATTTTTCCAGAAGACGACCTGAAAAAATCTCAAATGTTCAGAATTTTATAGTATTTCTAAACACGTCAGAGCTAGTCTGCATACATGTTCTTACATTCACAGACAACCATGGATTTAAAAATCGTGTACGAGCGTTCTGTATCCATGTAGTTAGAAGCCCTAGTTTGGAGTCGAGAACGCACCAAAAATACATGTTACATACACAAGTTCGTGGCGGGCGACTGAGAAATGAGTATATTACAATGAGTTGAGAGTGAAGCGCTCGTATAGTATTCACCATTGAAGTTCTAAATTGGTTTCAGAATGTAAAATGTGCTTTAGATTTCGAAACTGAGCATGATAAATATCATTAGAGCGAGTCGCCTTCATCTCTTAATACTCATTTGATGGTACCAAAATGTCGCCTCTGCAACCTCCAACGTCAAGAATTCAAACAGATGTTGCCATTACTACTCCCCATTCTTATTATGAACAACGAATAAAGTTTTTTTTATTGAAGTTGTATAAAGTTGTCTTTGATAAATTTCTTCTAAACTTAAATTGCCTCTCCATCCCCTTATAGTAGTAGAAATTTCCAGGACGGATTTTAGTGGAATTATATTTCTTTATTCATAGACAGTTTTTACTGCATTAGTATTTCATAAATTTCTTTTCGTATTTGTACATTTTATTTAGTGAAAGCATTAATGTTATGCTTTATGAAATCCAATTTAATATTCAATTAGCTAATTCCTGTAGTAAAACATACGTAATGTGGCGTACACAAATATATAAATACGTACGTAATGTAAATACGATAAAAATGTAAAAAATAAATAATTCAAAATGTACCTTGAAGTTCATAAATTGGGCCGCAAAAACGCAGTTCTCAAGAGTACTTATAAACTCGTTATTAAGTAGGTACTTTTCAGGAACTAATTCGTTGTCACTGAAGTTGTCAATTTTAAAAAGTATACTATTTGTGATTTGGTGCGATTGGTATCGTTATGGGACTCATTGCAGTATGTGCAACACGAGAATTCTTGACGATGGGCACACTATGTAAGACAAGTGTGAATGGACTGAATTCTAGTCTCTGCGCCTCCTACGGCTCTACCCCCTGCTGTTCGTCTGCTTTATATTTTAAATAAATTATGTACACTCTGTATTTTAATTAACAAGGATCTACAGTACTTACTGACATATTACTTTGCGTCGATAAAAATATTGTTATTTAACTCTAGCTACGAAGCAGTTTCTATGTTTGTTTACATTCAACTGGTAATAATGCTCCGATCCCTAGAGTTACAATTAAATATCAAGCGTATTAATGCGATACATAATTGAAGGTATTGAATAACATTGAAGTATTGGTATCCGATTTTAACCTCGGGTTCCGAGGTAAGCAAACGACCTTAAAATTAATTTCCTCATCCTTTGAGAAAAGAATCATAGCTCTCATTAGTGATATGATAAACGTGACGTGAAATATAACTGTGAACAAAATTAACGAGAATTAAAATGTGAATAAGTCGACTCGTTATTACATATAACTAAAGAAACAAAGTTAATTCATTAAAGTTACTGAATTTCTGCAGAAATTTGTTTTAAAATATTTGTGCTTAATGTTGTACCTAAATCTACATAATTGAAACAAACACATTTTTTTAAAACGAAGTTCAGAATTATACTCTCGAACTATTCTCTTTTAAACATTATATTCTCACCTTCTACTTTCGACCGAATAAAATTCTCTTGAAGCAGATCTAATCTCAAAACTGCAGTATACTAAAACAGCAGCAAATTTTATTCACGCCCTCAGTTACAAAACAAATCAAAATATTGAAGCGGGTTCGATATACGGGCAAGATAAAGCGAACGTTCGCTGGCCGCTTGCAACACGTGTTGGAGGGGCTCAGAACGGAACCGAAGGCCGGGGTTCGACTCGGGGAGGAGGCTGGGCGCGAGCGGTTTCACCTGTTGGAGCCGCGCTTTACGATGCCTTGTAAAGCGGCCTCAACGGCCTCGCCCCCGCCATCGCCAGCCAGCAACGGCCGCCCGGGGCCCGCGAGATGGCCGCGGCCAGCCACACCGGTTGCGCAACCCACCCCCGACACGTTTACGACACAACACCACGCTGACACAAACAAACGAGGCGAAACGCTCGCGAACGGGTGCCAACGATATCGTAACAAAACTACTAAAAGTTTCCACATATTTCATCAAGATTTTTTTCTGCGGTAGTATATTTCAATACACTGTTTGATTATGGCTGTGTATTTGTACGTATATTTGATTTTAATTTTCTCATCAGGGTTATCCGGTAGATATTAACACCCCTTTTGTTGATATAGATTACAAATATGCTGGTGATGTGACTTACTCCTTCAACTACCTTTACTACTTCCATTAGTACGATTATTTCCGAAAAACTGCTTGTTTTTTAATAATGCGCAGGATTGGGAATAGGAAAACGAGCCATTCCTGTCTGTGGTGTGTCATTCCTAATGAAAGAATGTAGAGAATAAAAAGATGAATTGAAACTGTTAAAATTCATTTAAAAGTCATATATATTAATAAATAATCGATTTATAGATTGTTCAGGTGTAAAATGTTTCAAAAGTATCGATATCCGATGAATCAATGCGTTAACAAGAAATTACCCTCGTCTTACGACCCGAAGGGGGCGCGAAGGCCCTGTAAGTGTGACTGGGTTTCATGAAACTATTAACTTGTAATAGTAAATGAACAACTGACAGGTGACATCTCAATTTATTCTTAGCGTTTTTAATTCCAAAGACAATATTTTAAGGTCTTTATGTATTGAAAATAATTCTTATTGTATTCGGATAAAATCTGTGTGCTCCAGTTCGATGGTTACGTTGCTGTGAATAAGCGGACTGTATTGGGGGTTTCATTTTAAAGCATCATTCAATTATCCTTAAAAGCTTTCTCACAAATCCCAAAGAGCTGTTTGAAGTCTTAACTTTGATGCCGAATCCGGGAGAGAAATTCACACAAGACTTTCTTAAAATACACTTTACTGCTTTGTACTGGTGAATTATTCAGTGCGTTGCTCTGAATTCCTTCATCATAGTGAATATTGCTGGATGTGTCAGTAGTACGTATTTAATGTATCATTTACGTTTGCACGTACTCCTCGTAAATTCTATCATATAGGAGAGTGCACTATAACATTTCTCATAGTTTCACTGAGGCTACTGATTATAATACGTATATATACTATTTCCCATGAATCTCATTAGTTAATATTAATCTGACAATTCATCTTAATCCTGTAATAATCCAAAGATGAGAGTTAATGAATGCATGATTAGGAATAATCGAGGAAAATTTAAAAACGTTATTGGAACTCAAAAGGTCAAATTTGAAATTGAAATAATTAATAAATTATAACGCCATATCTACAATTGATAAGGCCATTAAAAATTCACCGACGAATTAGACCCAAAATATGAGATTTTATAAGCTTAATACATGAAATTTAAGAAAATATGCGTTTCTGTACTTGCATTTCAAGCTCAGAAATCAAATAAGTCAAAACCTAACTTCGAAATATATTCGTAAACAGTTCTGGGCTCAAAGAATAATATATGTGTATGCGTCTACTCTCCCATCTTGATGAACCGTACAATGTAGTCATTGTATTGAATGTTTCAGGGGAAAATCCAAAGTAGTTTGACAGCTGTTGGTTGATTTATATTCCAATAATTCCAAACTCATCATTACCCATGTCAAGGCTCTGGTCAATTGACCTCAATTCTACTCTAAAACAATTTCCTGCGCACGATCGCGATGACAATGGACGAGTGCTAAGTGCACAAAATTAATTTGGACGTTAATGAGGTAAAAAGAAGAGTGACTCCGCTCTTAATTGGATGAACAATTACCATGATACATTTACAGAAAAAGAAGTTGGTTTTGCACCTATTGAAGGTAGTTTTTTTGGATAGCTTTCCAGCAATTTTTGGCTGAAAAAGAGGGTTTTGATGCCTGATTGAACATTTAACAAGAAATTAATTTAGGAAGCTGAATTGTGATTTTTCTTGTTTAACGTTTAAACATATGCTACAGAAACCTATGGAGGAAGAGATCAAATCAGTTACTATTGATGCAGTCGTAAATGAACCAGTATTTTTAACTAATGCCCTTCGGGTTGGAATGATAGTAAAGAATTCGTAGCTCATTAAGCTATTAATTTAATTTGTTTCACTCAGAACTTGGGTTTCTGAAAGTTTACAATACTCAAGATCCATTAAACTTTACGAAACGCATATGTATAGAGGGTAAAACTAATATCTTTGAGAAAAGAATTGGCGAGTACCAGAAATGCGAAGAAATGGGAAAAAATTCAAACACCTTTAATTTGGATATTCAGTTCTGAAAATTAATCATTTTGCAAGTTTTTTAGCAACCTAATCCGCTTAGATAAGAGTGAACTTGTTTCATAGAAACTGTTGTTTGAAACTGAAGTAATTGACGTAGCAACTTTTTGTTGTTACAATGTCTATTCGGTAGCTTTTTATGAAATTAAGCTCTTTCGTTAGGTCCACTGCCACTGACTCATTTTTTAAAGGTTAAATGTTTGATAATTAGTTAAAAGTTGTCAAGAGCGTAGTATTTTGGTCAGTATTTTTCTTCACTTTGACTCTTCTGAAGGTGTTTGATTTTCACAAATGTTCAGTTATTCCATTGATATTAATGTAAACCCTATATGTTAGAGTTTTTCGTGAACTTTCGAGATAGTTCAATATTTTGAGAAGAATGGCACGCTGTGTCGAAATACGACGCCGTTCTTCTTTGCTGCGAAATCCCCTCGAGCCATTCGTCGCACAAAGCGCTTTCAGTCGGGTGGACACTGCTAACAACACAGCGGCTCGACGCTAATCCATTGGGAATCGATTCAAGACCTATTTTCAGGACTTAAAGCCACGTTATAACCTCACCTGGAGAGGGGGCATATGTAAGTATTTATATATTTTCGCATTTGTTAATTTGGTTCTGCTCCCAAGTTTCTGCTCCCTCCCTGGAACTTATGGAATTAGAGCTCGTGCATTTTGTATTTCCCCGACAAAATTTTCATTCCGCCTAAAATGGTTCGGATTAAATTAGAAGGTCTGGGCAACTGAATTTTAAAAAAATATATGTTTTGTCACCCCCTCCCCCAATGGCGGAACAAAACAGCCCAGCTGGGACATCAGCATCTCCAAGTCATTGTTGAACGATGGAAATAGAAAGAGTGCCGTTGCAAGTGATTACGGTAAAAGACATCTCTGTGACCGTGAGGATTGTCAACCGTTAGAGTATATAACTTTGTGAGTTATTAATTCAATGTTCTCCCGACGAAAGTGATAGTGACGATCCACTCTGTGACATCTCGAAGTGCCGCGTGGGCTTGCGTGGGTAGTTCTCGCATGGTAAATAAACAACTGACAGCAGATAAATGAGCTCATACTTAACGAATTTAGTGCTTCCGACAATATTTTATGGCCTTTATGTGTTGTAAATCCTTATTGTATTTAGGAGACGAAATGTCCGGTCTCCACTCCGGAGGTTAAGTTGCTAGGAATACGCTTGCTGTATTACGCGTGTTGTCTTACTACATCATTAAATTATCCTTCTACTCTCTCCCACAAATTCCAACGAGCTGATCAAAGTTGTAACAGTTTAATACGAATTATAAACTATAAAATATGTTCACAATACTTGTGAAAGAATACTTTGATGATATTATGATGATGATATTTTCAATATTTTTCGGGAAATACGTATTTTCATGAACAAATTTTGTAATTATGTACCAATTTATAATCATAAGTGGCCTCTTTAACCAGTACAATTTTTCATTCTATCTATTATTGTTTTGGGTTGAACCCGTCACAATACATGAAATTTGCGTTTACATGATTTAATATTTTATTACGAGAACAAAAGTCTTTTGTTTAAAACATTGCTTATTGGTCAAAATTATTATACATGAAAAATGCAACTATTTTATTAAGAAATTCACAGAAAGAATAATTAAGTGAACTTGAAATATAGTATTACTAATATCCTAGTACATTCATTACAAAAATCAATAGGCCGTTTTTTTCGACTTTTCTTCTGACAGAAAGCGGATGAGTTATTTTCCCATACATAATTCTTTGCAGACGAATTTATATTACAAATTATATGGTATAAAAATATGGGTAATATCATATATAATTTTTATTCAAATGCACATATTTATAGAAGTAGTATATCATGATTTTCGTACCAGAAGTGTAACAGAAGACACACTTTTTATGTATCAATAAGAAAAATAATGTGTCTATGAAATTTTATCAGTACATCATTTTTTCGATGAATCTCTACATTTTGATTTCGTATTCGTTTCTTATCTCTCCAGTTTCTGGTTGGGGTGTGTTTTCGTTTACCGTAATTGAATTAATATTCCATTTGCTGGATATCTAAGTGGTGTCCTCATCGTTTTCTTTGTCACATATTTATAATCGTTAGAGATGAAAAAGATATATGCACGCTAATTGTTTTTTGATGAAAAAGGTAAGAGATAATTTAAATGTTCCTTTTTATATCTGATGAGTCTTAAACGTTTTCGACTTGCAATGTCTGCCGAAGAATAATATTTTAGGAAAGCTTATCAAAAATGAGGAACAAAAGAGAAAACTTTAGAAAGTAGTAAAGAAACGTCTCTGTATATTTTTAATTATTTACGAATGCCAATGAATACGCCAATGTTAAAATATCGTTTTCTTAAAAAACGTACACTTTGTCTCAGATGTTCTCTTCAAACTCGAATTAAGTCAGAAAAGAAATTTATTGAAACTCGTACTGTGAAAGAATATATCATTTAAATTCAATCAATTAATTTGAAACACTGACGATCTTATAACTCTCCCTCTTTGTCATGAACAACATTTTACTCCTTGAGAAAATAATTTTGAGTTGACGAAAAATGTTTAAGTTGTTCAATGGTAATATTGTAAGAAATGCGTGATTTGTGGCGGACACACAGTAAACGAATAATAAAATTTTTCTTTATTAGGTAAGATTTATTAGACTTTCTAATAACTTTTAGGTCGTCTTGAGTACGTATTCTCAGTAGTCCCTTAGTTAAGTATATTTTTAGTAAGACATACTAAAAATATAATAGTTTTAGTTTGAATGAAATCTTTGGAGTTGTAATTCATTATTGGCTGTCGCGCTAGGGTTCAGTAAGAGTTCCCCAACTTTCAGCGTTCATGTTGATTTTACGTAGATTTTTAAATAAATAAATTGCACTATACTTTCCATTTGGAATCACTTGATGAGCAAACTTCATAAGGATGCGTTAACACTATGACGCATTCACATTCTCCCCACCTGAAGGGTCGCACCCAAGTTAGGTTCTTCTCTACTTTACACAAACATCAAATTACACTGAGATAAATTACTAATAAAAATATGCTTTCGAAACTAGTGGTAGTATTTTTTCCCAATTGAAATGAAAGGTATGACTAGCAGAGAATATGGAAGACAACTCGCTAGTTACCATTGTAAACAGTTTGAAGTTTCAGTGAGAACGTGAAGCTTCATTTCTTGTATATTTTTCGGGATACCTAAAATACTTACTAACAGCTGGTTATGATTAATGAGTGGTGAATACGAGAGGAGCGTTCTTATGGCCGCGAGCCAACTCAGGCACTAGCAAATGATAAAGGCCTTCAATTTGATGTTTTCGTTTACTTCAGAAATGCTTTTCGGCAAATCGCCGAAAGATTGTGATGAAGGAGCGAAACTATTTTTCACCTACGAGATCCGCTTGTAATATTATATCCCAATCCGATGTTTATCTCCCTGGAGCTGTTCAGTGTGTTCAACTGTTGGCGGGAAAAGACAAATGAAGGAAGCTGATGGAAGAAAAACGAACCTGGCTTTCAGAAACAATCGCTTTCCACTTGGTTGGAATTTCGAGTCAAGGACTTAGCGTCGACGTGGTGTCCGGGCACTAACGGATTTCGCACTTCCATACTTTGATCCTTTACGGGTGATTTACGTTTCCGAACTCAACGTGCAGGAAATCTGTTGGGAAAGCTCTTTACCTACATTTAAGCTTATCTTTTTATCTCCCTTGGCTCAAAGGGCTTGAATAAGGAATAAAAATAATACCTTTGAAATACCGTATCATCCATGTTGCATTTATCTCCTGAAAATATTTCAATTTTACAATACTGTCTCTGCACCGAAATGTGAAGTGTCTTAAATTATTCGGAAACACCACATTACTTGCGAACTAGATATCAAAAGAAAAATGCATTTCCTTTTACTCTTAAAGGATTCGCGTAATACTTTATACTGAACTATTTTTTAAGTATTAAAGAAGAAGATGGATGCAATTTACATTTTATTTGCTTATATCTTTAATTAAATTGAAATGTTCACTTCGTTGCAAAAGGTCAGTTCTACCCGAAACATTAAATTAGAAAACCTGCATTAATCAATCGTAGCTCCTGTAAAACTTCTACGACAATATTTTTTCGGAAACATCGTTTTCTGTTTTATTCTAAATTATTTTATGTGTATTAATGTATAATTGTGAATACTGACATTATGCGAACAACAAAAACACTAGATGGAAGAATTGTGTTAATGAATTTGTACAAACTCTTAGTTTTTAACTTTAATTGTGCATTCTTGAATGTTTCTCAGAAGAAACCTACGATCTAACCGAATTGTAAATAGAACACTTTGGCCCTCCGCGCTGTTGCGTGTTAAATCAGTCACATAACTTATCATCTTATATAATATCACTTTCTGTTGTTCCATACTGCGTTTACAAAATTTATTTCCTTAACAGGAAAGCCTCCATTTTAATAAACGAAATTATATGAATCTTTAATGAACAGGAACTTGCTATCGTACATGTTGCATTAGAGAATAACTCCATTTTCATTGGGTCACATTAGCATATTTATTAAAAGCTTAGGAATTAATCACGAAGACAGTCACATCGCGGGTAACGCTATATATTTTTATTTTTAATAAAAAGATAAATGCAAATGCGGCGGTACATTTTGTGGATCAAATATTGCATTGAAATTGACGTTATCTTACAGTACCTTGCAAAGTCACTCTGATAAGACATGCACCAGCTCGGCGTGACAAAACAACTTAGTAAAAAAATAAATCGTTTTTACAAAAAAATCAACTTTCTAAAGAGAAAGGCGTTTTTCTAACATCATAAATATTTATATAGAAAATACAGTTCTTAAACTTACAAAATATGAACTTGTTGAAATAGATACACACAAAACCATATTGTGTAGTGATCAGGATCCATCGATTTTAGAGATAATCACACCGAAAATTTATAATTTCCGGCGTGATGCGAGGGAGGTTTTGTTAAGTCAGCGCTGTTAACGGACAGTGAAGTGCCATTAACGGCCGGGCAGTGTCGCGGGCGACATGCGCGAGATCGCCGCTCCGAACGCCGCGTCGCCCCGAGCCGGTGCAGGGGCGTATTGAGGGAGACGGATTCGTGTTCAGAGGGCTCGAGGGATGCGACGAGGCAGGGGATGCGAAGGAGCCGCGGGAGGGGGAAACGGGGGGAGGCAATGAGGCCGTGTGGGGGTGCTTCCCGAGGGCCGCTGGGGCTAAGCGGATTCCGTGACGTCACAAGGGGATCCCCCTGCCGCAGCCGCATTCCAGGCAGGTCGCTTTCCTACCACGCGCCGCCCGCCTGCTCCAAACCACATACACACACACACACGCGCGCGCGCGAGCGCGCGCGCTATATCCACTCTATACGCTCCCGGTGCTCGCTCGGCGTCGATTGATTCGTTTGTTTTTCCTTTCCAGAGTTTTCCTCTTTACGTTTTACCCTATACTCTTGAAAGGCGTCGATTTTGCCCATACGATTACAGTTGGCTGCTCGCCTTCTCCAACCCGCACACACACACACACGCACACGTACGCACACACATACACACTTTCTCACTGATTCCTTCACTCACGTGCGCGCAATATCCACAATATACTCGTACGCTCCCGTTGCGAGCGTCGGGTGAAGATGATTCGTTTGTTTTTCCCTTCCAGAGTTTTCCTCTTTAGCTTTTACCCTTTACTCTTGAAGGGCGTCAATTTTGTTCATACGATTATAGGTTATTGAGCACAATGTTCTGAAAGTCAGTGGCAACGAAATGTTTGTAAAAATAAAGAAATTATTCAACGTCATAAAAATCATTCCATTCTTTTTAAAAAAATGAAATGTTTTTGAATCGATATGTTGTTGTGCTTTTAAAAAATGTTTGTTTTTTGTTTTTCGGTGTAGCAAAATAAAAGTATTCAAAACAGACTAGTTCCGATTAATGAAAACCTCATCTTTGTTGTTGTAAAATAATTCAGGTCGTATTTGTGTAACTGACGCCTGAATGGATTGCTTCAATCGATCGTAATACGGTGTAAATGACTTTATCTGGATCGCAAAATGAGTTTTTCATTATTAAAAGTTGACAAATTAAAGCATATTTTATAGTTATGAGTTTTGTAGATGAGTTACCTTATGTTTTCAAAGATCTGAATAGATTACTTCTAAATTAAATCTATTGAGAAAACCATTTAACATGAATAGCTCCAGGGAAGACATCGGAGTGGAACATATAATATTCTGATAATTACTGAGCGACATCGCGATGAGTGGATTATAACACCCAAGGAAGCGTTGATGAAGGCGAAGACAATAGTAATAGACAGCTTCACATAGACTTATCTAAGACAACAACTCGATGAAAATGAGTTTTCATAGACTAAAGTACTGGACACTGAGCGAAAGAGAAACGTCAAGTCTTAAGCTCTTCAAAGTGGCATCGTGATTTCGTTGCCTGAAAAAAAGATATTTGTACATTCACTGAGAGTATGTGCATTTATCAAGAAGACGGATACACCGCACTTTGAGAGCCAAAGGCCGCTTGCGGAGAGCATTAAGAGAAAGCATTGCGAAGCGAATTCACATGCTCTTGCAATCACGGAAAATGTTCGTTGACCTGGTTAAGATATCCAAGGCCCTCCAACGAATGCCCTCAGCATTTGTGGCCTTCTTGGAAGATAAAAGATAATCTGGAAACTGAAGAGTAGGCTCTTCTTTTTCAATCCACAAAAGTATATCGTTTAATATATTAAAAGGCGGAGGAGTAAATTTAGAAGAAGTCTCTCTGTAATCTGTATCTTACTGATCTTCTTAGGATGGCAAAAAAATTACCGAAATGAGATAGCTACCACAAGCATTCACTTAAGTTTCCTTTTTAGATGGATGTGAGTAAATGTATTTAAAAGAAAACAAGATAGACGATTTATGTGATGAGATATTTTAGATTCTTATTTGTTAAACAGTTCCTCTAATCAGTGTAAATTTTGTATAAAATCCGTTTACAATCAATAATAATCTCGAAAGCGAAGGAAACGGCCAATTTGTCTATAATTATACAAGTTACGTATCATTTGTATCTTCTATTGAAGAGACATTTGCAAAAATTATTTTATGATCATCAGTCATTCGAAATTGCATTTATTTCTTTGCCATCCTGCAAGGCCGACATATCGAAAATTTCCCTAGTTAATGTCTGTTGCTAAGAGTCAATTTTGGAGCACTGTGCCGTAGGGAATTCGATATTTAAATCTTTCAAACTTGCTTCTTCGTTCATCATCTACACAGATTATAACCACATAATTTACTCCTTCAGAATATTGCCTTTTGGGAATGAATATTAAGTTTACTTACACATCTTTCAGTGTGTTTTCCAAAGGCAGTTCAATATAGTTTCGAACACTATTAATCTACGAAGTTCACTCCCACCCCGTCCCCCTTTGTTCCACACCAGTTGTCGGAAACGTTTTGTCTTGCGACAAGCACGTCCCTGCGGCACCCCTGCGGCGGCGCCGGGTCAGTAGGAGCACTCGGAGATGGAGCCGAGGCTGGAGCGCGTGGCGCGGGAGCCGCCGGCGAGGGCGGAGGCGGCGTCGGGCGAGGCGTCGCCGGCGCCGTACGACACCATGGCGCGCAGCCCGGCGCGCAGCGAGCAGCGCTCGTCGTACTCGTCGCAGAAGCCCGAGAGCGGCGTGGTGGGGGTGGGCGTGGCGCCGCCGGACGACGACGCCTTGGAGCCGCCGGGACGCGCCGCCGCCGGCCCCGCCCCCGCGCCCGCGTCATCGCCCGCGCCGTACGAGGCCGCGCCGGAGCGCAGTCCGGCGCGCAGAGAGCAGCGCTCGTCGTAGAGCGCGGACGGCGGCGGCGACGGGGGCGGCGACGGCGGCGGCGGCGGGGGCGGGGGTGGCGGCGGTGGGTGCGGCGCGAAAGACGCGCACGCAGAGGCCCCGCTCGGCGACCGACGCGAACGGCGGTGGCCGGCGGGCGGGGCCTCCTACAGCCACTACTAGGCGAGCAGCGACGACAGCGGGCTGTAGCGCATGATCTTGGAGAGGAGGATCCAGAGCACGGACGCCAGCACGCACAGCGTCACGCCGCCCCAGCCCAGGTCCAGGCTCCAGCCCGTGGAGAAGACGCGCGCCGCCAGGAAGTCCGCCTCCAGGCTCATGGGCGACGGCAACTTGAGCAGCGCCGTGCTGGGCGACACGCCGTCCACCTGCAACGCGACACCTCAGCCGCTCAGGGGCGCAGAAGTCATTTTATACCTACTAATATAATAATAATAATAATAATAATAATAATAATAATAATAATAATAATAATAATAATAATGATAATGAAAGAGAACATCACTGACAATTATCGCCTCTGTAAGAAGGCCACCGAATCTATTCAACACATCTGCAGTGGATGTTCTCAGTTGGCACAAAAATATTATTTACGTCATAATAATGTAGCCAAAATCATTCACCAAGTTCTTGCCAAAAGGTCGAACCTGACAAAGGAAAGCTTGCCTGATTACAAACATCTACCAGAGCAAGTTTTGTGTAATGAGAGAACAAAAATCTTGTGGGATACTGATCTGAGTGCACCGGAGCACGAACTTCTCACCATCTGCCTCACCATATGTGATGACGTTGTGTCCTTGAGTTATACCTGCAAACTCCGGAAGAGCGTGAAATTTTTGAAAATGATGATGATGATGATAATAATAATAATAATAATAATAATAATAATAATAATAATAATAATAATAATAATAATATACGTTTATGGCTAGACAGATACTCGCATTTACGCACTTGCTCTAATGACTAAATTGATTCCGACTTAAAACTCTAGTCGCTTTAAGTCGTTTAAAGGTAATTGATTATTTAAAGGTTGCAAAATAGTATATAAAGCAATCATGCAGCAGTTTTAGTAACATTATCACATTAACAGTATAAAAAGCATAAGCTACACATATTTTTACTTACTACTTCTCCTTGTAAACTTCACATTTCTGATATGCATTATTTACAAAATAAAAATGAAATGACGAATAAAACTTAAGACTATTTGTTGTCACATTTATATTCTTCTAGGATAAACTTTCTTTACTGATTGAAGATGGGAAATGAATTAACTGTAATATGCCCAATGTAAAATTACCATACACTATCTTCAAGCGGAAAAAATGCAAAACATTTTTCTTCAAATGAAAGACTCATTCAGTTGTATTCAGTCATACTAAAAACTGTGTATACGAACAGACACAAGTGTGTATTTTTCGTCTCTATTCTCGTCGCTTGTCACGAGTTCGTGAAAGTTGGTATCACGTTGAGCGTGACTGTCACTACGTGCATTACGACTGAGCTCTTCTCGCACGAATATGCATCCAGAATGAGCCTTTCACAGCGCTCACGCAAGTGCACATCCGCATAGAGGGGTACAGAGAGTGCAATCACACCAATCTCTGCTTGAGTAACTTTATTAATTAATAACAGACGCAGTATAATCTAAATATTTAATGTTAATATCATCAAATTGCCCACCGCATACAGAGAAACAAGTTCCTTTCAATACCGCCCCTCTGCGCATCTCCACAGTAGGATGTTGACAAAATCGTTTCCAAGCAATATTAAAAGACTCATTCTGATGTTTCAGAGCACATCAACTGCTCTGATCATTAGTCCCGCTTGAAAGTATTTAGGCCGGGATTGATTGATTGATTGTTAGTGATTCCGAGTGCGTCAACTACTGTGGTTATTCTCGCCAGCGGGGGAAGATCACCACCATTTCCCGAGGAAAATATACACTACACTTACGGGACTAGTGACCTAAGCTGTTGACGCGCCCGGAATCACTAACCAACCAATCCCAATAGCAGGGCACCGCCCTAGCTGGGACAGGTTCTAAGTCCCCGCCCAGTCTCCCGGCATGAGTGGAAGTGTAGTGCATGTTAGCGTATAAGAGGTGAGGATAGGAAAGGAAGAGGAAGGAAAGATTGCGCGCGGTCCGTAGCCCATTCGTTACAGTGTTGCTCCGGCATTCGTGCCTGGTGTTGATCGGAGAACCCACAGAAAACTACCGATCAGAGCAGCCGGCCGTTAAAATTCTCCTTCAAACAGCGACTGAATTCGACCTTGCTGAAAAGCTAATGTCGACAACCCTGCCGCTGTCAGGACTCGAAACTAGGACCTCCCGGTCAGAGGCAGTGACATCAGTTTATGCACTGAGCCACCACTCCCGGTTTAGACCTAGAGTTGACGATGTTTCACCCCGTTGAATGGTAAGTACCGTCGCTGACCTAGACTTCAGATTGCAATTCCATCTCCATGTATCCTCCCCAGCGAGGTATGGCCCCAATCGTGACAGGCTCTAAGCTTCCGACTGGTCTTGCGTTGAATGCGATAGTATAGCGCTTATAATGGTAAACGTGTCTGTAAGGGGAGAGGCTAGGAAAAGAAGAGGAGGAAATGATCGTGCAGGACCCATGACTCGTTTTTTATGTTAATGCTTCGTCATTCGCGTAGTATTGATGGAGAAACTAAGGAAAACTTCTCAACAGAGCAGACGAACAGTAGAATTCTGATACAAAAGGTCGTTGAACTTGGTCTAGATATCTAGCTACTAATCGCACACTTTTTCTTGATACTCCACAGCGGTGGATGCGGGGAGAGGCGGGTTCTGTCTACGTCATGGCAGTGCAGTGCTGTCAACTTCATTGACAGAAAACTCAACGTACTAGCGCGCCTTGGACTACACAACAATGAGAAAGAAAGCAAGATTTTTTAAAATTCTGAAGATAATTAATAGTTATGGAAACTTGTGTAACATGAAGGAGCACTGTACGCACAGGTAGTTAGAAATACAGAGCGAAAATTTAAAACCCCATTTTCAAAGACGGAGGTGGGCAGCACTGCAAACTGAGCCGTGACGTTCCGAGTGAAGCTGGTATTTTCTACCGGGCCGTGCTGTGCCGGGCTGGACCAGAACTAGGGAGCTGGAGGATCAAGAAAACACGCGCGCATAGTTTGATTGATTCATTGATTTTTTCGTGTTTCCGGGCGCGTCAACTGCTTTGGTCATTAGTTCCGTTAGTGTAGTGCATGTTTTTTCGCGGGAGATGGCGGTGATCTTCCTCCGCTTGATGGCGAGATCCGGCGCCGGCCTACCGTCGGCTAGTGGGGTTTCCCTCTAACCAGGACTCTCCCATCAGCTGAGCACCGCCCCAGCCGGGACAAACTCTAAGCTCCCGACCGATCTCCCGGAATATGTGGTAGTGTAGTGCATGTTAGTGTACGTTTGTGTGTAAGGGGAGAGGATAGGACAAGGAAGAGAAAGGACAGATCGCGCGCAGTCCGTGGTCCGTTTGGTAGAGTACTGCTCCGGCATTCGCCTGGTGTTGATTGGAGAAACCACGGAAAACTACCGATCAGAGCAGCCGGCCGCTATAATTCTCTTCCAGAGCGCGCATAGTAGTGACGATCATCCTCCACCGCTGGGCCTAGGGCCTCTCGCTCAGAGGAGTTACCGCAGAGAGAGCGGAAAAGCTGGGTCGAGCTGTATTCCTCCTGTTCGGTATTAAAGCAAACCCTTAAATGTGTATCCCTCGTGTCGCGGGTAGGATGAGATCCGTAAAGCGAAGAATCATCCTTCAGCAGCGAGCTTTGTGTGAGTGACGTCAGGCCTTCATGAAGTTGCACTTTTCTTCACCGACGTGCACCAGGTATTTGAGGTACTGCTTCTCCGTCTGCTTCATGCGGAATTCCCTCCTTTTCACGTATGAAGTAGCAAGTCCAAAAGTGGAAAACATAAAGATAGTTTGAGTATTGTTTAAAATTTAAAACAGTAAACTATTTAGTGCATTTCAATTTATAATTAATAGCAGAAAATTTCCATAGGCACAAGTTAGCTTATTTAATTTGCATTTAAGGCAAGCGTATTGTGGAAGGGCTCTTTTCACTTTTGCCTTAGGTCGCCTTTGTATTTTTTTTTTTTTTGGGCTGCCTTGGAGTAATATTGTTTACGGGTGACATGCAGTGTGCAGTAAATGTCTGAGTAACAAGAATTCAAATTTTGGATTAATTATAAACGAGTTGCATCAATTCCATCTTTTATAAATTTTGAAAAATATTATTTAAAAAATATTGGTAATTCCATCGTCAATTGCCATGTAAGGTATAAAGTGGAAATGAGAGAGAAGAGTAGGGAAGGAAGTGAGTTCAACGTATCGTGCTCGGATAGTTCAACAAACCACCGCACGCTTCTACATCTACATCCAAAGAACATTCTTCAAGACGGGTTCACATTGCACGACATTTCTTCCAAGACATTGAATCATACATTTTCTACTTGTCTTTAATAGCATGCAGGGTCACAGTCAAAATTCATAATTCATTGCCTTTCAGCGTAGAGCCAAAAGAGTATTTCTATGTTTATCTGTCCATACTTGAGAAGTGGCCAAACGCAATTGAATATTTCACTTCAAATTATACTGCAAAGAAACAACGACAAACTTTGGTCACAATTATTTTTTCTTTTTCTGCGTCTGCAAACCTGATTCATACCCAAACTACATCCAAACGTCACAAGTATGTTACGACTAGGATTCAAAGGACGAAGTAGTGTTAAAAACATTGTTTAAACAACAGTTTCTTAAAATTAATTTACTTAAAATCCACTTACAAAAATTAATTATGATAGCAATTTTGTAATTCAATTGCCAGAGCAAAATTATGTCTGCTATATAAAAGTCCACTTTGTTAACTATACTTTCCTTATGTCTGTAGTGGATAATTTTTTCCACACAACTAATGTCAGTTAAGAGTGTCCAAGATTCCTGTCTTTAAAACTTAAAAATCATTGCTTCCTCGAGTGGTAAGCAATAAACTTGGACACAAACGACCCGTGGAGAAAAGCCATTCCATCGACTTGGCAAAGGCCAACCCCGAACGAGCGGTGGTAACAAACAGCCTGGAGCGCCGAAGCAACGTTGAAACACCCGCGCTGACAGAGGGCGACAGCAGCGGCGGCGACCCGCGGGCGGGAGTAAATCCCCACTTGCGCAGCCAGCAACAGAGTGCGTGAGCGCCGCGTCAGCGCCACAGATCGCGGCGGGGCGGCCGTGATGCACGCGCTTGCCAGGCCGCACCGGCACCCACCCTCCCTCCCTCGGCACAGTGGAGCGAAGCTAACTCCCCATTGGAACTGGACGCCAACACTGGGTTCAAGAATATGGGCTTCAGGGTCAACGAATGAAAGTAACTTTGCGCGATAAGAATTCGACGTATTCATAGGCAACAGGGGTGGATTCAGCCAATCGTATTGGAACATAGATTTTTGTTAAATAATAAACATTTGTTATTATATTGTATATTATTTTTGATTTATATATTGATACTACACAATATTATTTTTTAAATAATTACATAATTTAACCAATTTTCAAATGAAGGAAGGTACAACCGAAACTCTTGGCCTTTTGGGGGAAGGTAAGGCCTCATTCACAATGCAAACTTAAACGTAACCGTAACGTAGCCGCAAAACCTAGAAATGGGTTATAAAGCGAGACCATTCACAATGCCTTGACGTAAACGTAGACGTAAGACGTAAACTTAAGAGCTCGCAAGCTCCAAGCTTCTACGTTTAAGTTTACGTCGAAATTCTACCGAAGACCAATCAGAGAGCAGCATGAAAAAACAAATGCACAACAAAATCCGCGAGAAGGAAGGTCGACTCCAGATCGATTTTTGTTTATGCGTGTGTATTGGTGTGTATAGTCGAAAGGTAGAGCAGAGAAGTTTGTGGAGTTTGCGGTACACAATTTAAAGCTCACTGCTCGCATATAACCTCAATAGGTAGGGGCGCAACAGCTGCTCGCAAATGCAAAAGGCGAAATCGATAGGAGAGTCGAAAAAAATGCTAGCAACGAATCGATCAATATGTTGAATTCTGATTGGTTCAGGCAAAACCTACGTTCCAGCTTACGTTTGCCATTGTGAATGCTCGTTTTTACGTGAAAAGTTTACTGCATAAGTTTACGGCTTACGTTACGTTTAAGTTTGCATTGTGAATGAGGCATAACAAACGAAAACTCTTGACTCCCATGCGCTCCCTCGTGGATCTGACTCTGATCGAGTGCGCACGGGGTGAGGTAGGGGGGCGTGGCCCACTGAAAATTTCGAAGGAAACCCTGTAGCCCTACGTAATAAAAGGTCTTTTTCTCCCTAAAGATGATCAATTCTTTATTTTACTCTTTGTGTAAGCTCACAATTTGGCGGCTTGGCTGGTGTTTGCCGGGTGCAAAAGTGTAACGATTAGCGTATAGGAATGTTATGTCCAAATTAGAGGGTTCAAAAGCTATTAAAGTCGTATACTTTTAAGGGTGAAAATCTTTCTTACGATTTTCTTCGGAAGGGAAGTAAAGCCGGATGTCCCATGTAGATTTATGTAAAAGATCCTCAAACCTAAAAGAAGTGTCTGAGCTAACTAAGAAGGTAACTGAATGATACCTTCTTTCTCTGTTAGTTGGCAAAGGAGAGTAGAAAAGTTTGCGTGCAATCATTATCGCTTAATAAGTAAATGTGCAGTAGATTAGTATGTGGTTACGTCACTTATATCTGAGTTTCTGTTTCATTTCTGATGTTTGTTTTTCAGCTAAGGTAGTACGTAAATAGGCATTTTCTATGCTCATGCATTCACAGGACTCACTCCATTAAAAATACTTTTATTTTATAGAATCCACTTAAATTATATTTCATAAAAAGCTGAATTATTATTTTACGAATTCATCACCATCATATGAGCTCATAATTCCAATTTAAAATTACAACATTTAATCACATAAACGTAACAGTTCCCTTCCTTCTTCTTCTTCTTCTTCTTCTTCCTCTTCTTCTTCATGCTTAGGCAATACTTCTGTTTCTCCTACTGGTCTTTCTATCTCTTTGGTGATCGACCAACATTTCTTCTTCCTTGAGGGCTATAATTGTACATTGATCCTGGAACTCTTGAGACATTCATTATCTTTATATGCGTGAGCCATTTTTCTCTATAAATTGTGTTTTTTTTTCATTGATGACATATATATTAAGTTCTTCTCTTATGCTATTGTTTGTCTTTTGGTCTAATTTTGAATATTCTGACACCCACCTTAAGAATTTCATTTCAATGGTTTCTAGTCTTCTTTTATCTACTTGTGATAATACTCAATTCTCACATTCATACAGCAGAATAGGAACTGAAACTGTTCTTTAAAATTACGGGAGGGTATCTGAATTTATTATCCTTCCGAATGTTCTTTTGAGAAAATTAATGAAATTACATCTTTCTATTTTATTTTGCATATCGTTCTGTTTACGGCCGGTAACATTACATCCAAGATATTTAAAGTCTGTCACTTGTTCTGTAGTGCAGTTTTCAATTATTGTTTTTGAGCGAATCATTTCCTTTTCTTTGAATGTCATCACTTCGGTTTGTAGATAGTCTTCATTGTTACCTAAAATGGCTTAGAATAGTTACTTAAAATAGCAAGGAAAGTTGTTATAATAAAATGTGTTGAATGGAAGTCATGTGTATAAATTTCAATTTAGATATACATCCTCTTGTAATTTCGTCCATATAAATATTAAATAAGATTGGAGATAAGTTGCATCCTTGCCTTAGTGCTAGATTAGTTTTCCTTCTATGTTCCTCATTGTTTTGGATACATATGTACGATTTTTTCCATCTCTTCACGCATCAATTCTCTCTCGCTAGTTTCATAAAAGTTTAAACATAATTTCAATCATCAGGCCTCTCCCATTGATCGCGTTGCTTTGTGCTCCTTTTGACCTTTGTCGAACGGGTGTTCGCTTCCGTATTACCATCGCCAGAATCGCCATCATTGCGTCGACGCCGTAGTCACCACTCATGAGCGTTGCCACCACTCATTTCGAAACATTTTGGACTTTGATGTACAAGTACGTTCAGAATTCTTGTGGAGTGAATGCAGCTTTATTTTAAACTTCATTCTCTTCCAGGATCTTAATACACCGATATTTTTAAGTATCTTCTAAATCTGCCATCTTTGTCATTTGCTACGTTGCGGCGATCGTTGCAATTGGCGTTCATGCCAAGGGAGACAGCAAATCACGACGATGCGTCTCATTGCTTTGTTTGACAGTTTATAGATACATCATTCTAATACGAATACTGAAATACTTTCTTCATTTCTACATACTTCTATTTAACGCTGTTGTATTTATGATAAACCGGCAGTCCCGTTGGCTCATTCAAATTCTATGAATATCCCATTTCCGTTAGTTGCTTTGACAACTATTAGCGGATTATCAATATTTATTTATTTACGTCAAAAAAAACAGTTAAAAACTGCGTATGACGGGCTATGGGGAAAAGTGAATTGTGTGCACATTTTCAAAATTCTGTGATCCCTACACTAAATCAATACTACTTAAGTTTTGAATTTTGAAAGGGAAAAAAAAAGAAACAAAAAAACTCCCATGTAATAAAATCGATTTTCAAGGATAAATAAGCAATAAATTTTGAATTTTGAAAGGGAGAAAAAAAACAAAAAAACTCCCATGTAATAAAATCGAATTTCAAGGATAAATAAGCAATAAATTTTGAATTTTCTCCCATGTAATAAAATCTATTTTCAAGGATAAATAAGCCTCTTATTACTTTTGCCGCGACAACGTGGAAACGATAATTTGTTGTATTTCCCACTGAATTCTAGAAGACGTGCACAGAAAATGAAGTTACATTTATGTCCAGAAGCAAAACGGCCATTATCAATACCCACTGAACAAAGTCCAATAATTACTTGGTCAATGATGATGAAGATTTATTATGCTTTTGTACAATTTTCCAAACATAAACTTATAAATTCTTTATTGTGTAAATCTTGAAAAAAATACATCTGAAAAATATTTATATTAAAAATGTTTCATTTAATATATTTGAATCTAATTAATTGTTATCTAGTTAATATTTATCAGAACTAATCACAGTTTAAAAACTAATTTTGAGTTTTCAAATTTCAAAAATCCAAGAATAAGTGTATTATTACATATGTTTGCAAAATGTATTAATGAATATGTATCAAATGAAGTTAAAATTATATTTGTATCTGAGGATATTGTTTTGTGTAAGAGTAATTCACAGAATAAGAGTTAATTCAAAAGCTGATCAATCTGGTTTTAAATCTGTTCAATTTAATTTAACGTCGTTTACAAAAATGAATCAGCGTTGCATGCTATTTGGAAATAAGGAAACATTGCACTTAAACGAGTCTTGGAGCAAAGTACCAAGTAAATTACCTTTTACGCTCCTAACATACTGACAAAAACTTGGTTTTTAATGATATCAATCGGATTGTATGTCATAAAGAACTGAAATCGATGCAATTTTATTTAACTTTCGGACAAGAGATTAACGATATTTTTGTTATAGTTCTTCGTTCAGTAGAATAATTCAGTTAAATAAATTGTCTTTTAAATCAATTATGAGATTGTGATATCATCAATGACCAACTATCACAAATGTATCGTTAAATTTACGTGTCTCACTCTCCGTACGTTGAACTATCCATGACCTTGATTCACCTCGGAGTAAGGGCAGCGACCTTGATTTGAACGCGCGAAACACACATTAGAGCATGCAATAATTGCCTCAATATCCATGCGACCGTCTCGTTTGCGATGAGGCGGTCGTGTGGAGTTGTTCTAATTTAGAAATCGATTCCAGACCTCTCTCTCTCTCTCACTCTCTCTGCTTTGCAAGTGACGTGCAACTGTTAATGGGCATAAGTTCTTTAATTTAGGCAGTGTGCGTTTTTATTTGTAAAGGTCTGATCATTTTTCTTCTACAGTTACTTTTAGGCTGAAAAAGTTTTACCAAGAAGCTCTTAAAGAAGTGAAAAAGACTATTTCTTTAAATCCGAATCAAAATACTTCTTTACAAAAGATTGTGAATAACAAAAATCTTACACACCTACATTTATATTTCTTGTTTGCATTCGCTGTATTGAATTATAAATTACAGTTTGTTTGTCAAGTTGCTCATCGCCCGTATAGGCTGCTGGCGGCAAGAGGATAGCAGTTCATTGCCATGATATGGAGACGAGAAAGTTTGATGTGCTATCAAAACATTCTTCTTCTGCCTATTAAGCTTATTAAATGCAGTTGAATAGTGGGAAACGTATTTTGGAGACGCTTGATACTAGGAGTTTGCAATGAAACTGAATCAACTTTCGTTGCCATCTATTATTAGCGACACATTTTCTGATAATCTTATATATTTCCATTTAAAGTTTCTTTGTGTGTATGTGCATCAAAAGACATAGACCGATAGGAAGGGGAGAGGGAGAAGAAAAGGGATCACGAAGTGATCATTTTGGGTACAACATTCGGATTTGATCGGAGGAAATCATCGATCAGAGCAGCATCCCCAGAGCTCTCCTCCACCTCAACAGTTATTTTGGTTGATTTCGAAATTTCTCCAAAATTTCCACACAGTGTTGTCCAGTCCTCGGAGGTTCACTTTCCCAGTTGTGATCATTTAAGAACAGCAGTTAGTGAACATAAAGGGAGTCTGAACATTCGCGTTAACAAAGTCTAGACTCTAGAGGATATTCTGATGGAGGGAAAATTTTCGCGTAATCTACTCAGTATCAAATTTATTGTAAGTCATTCGACAGATGTAATTGGCTTGATACGAACGTAAGATATGAACTGTAAATTACAGTTCAGTTTTTGAAACAATTTCGTAAAGAAGTACTATGCCTCATGTAAGAATTAATATCTCTGGCGGTGTTGTGGCTGTCTTGGCTAATTGGACATGTTGTACTAATCGGTATAAACACACTATGTAATTCCGAGTTCAAACTCGGTCAGGGCGAGATTTATTTTCACAGCGCAAAAATAAATAATTTACTGGGCCTGTTATTACGCGTAATGTTAAAACAGTATCTCAATAACTTGGGCGTTTCGGAAAAAAATTAAATCAATAATAACTAAAATCAATAATAAAATGCAGCAACGAATATCTCTATTTAGTTTGCAAGTTGAAACTCGACATAGAAATTAGTACGAGCGCTATCTAGCACTCAAATCGAATGTCGTAAGTAGCGTGCGCAGCTCCCTAGCAGAAGGCTACGCGAAGCCACTCCACGAACAATCTTGCTCCATAACATGTCAGCGAAGAAAACTGGGAAAGGGAACATCTTCAGGCAAAAATTCCCAGTTTCTGATGGTAACAGAGAGGAAACCATTAATTCCCATCTTTAAAATAATGTCTCATTAAAAATAATATTTTGATTAGAGTGTAATCTTATAACTTTCCCAACTACGTGAAAAATTTCAACTAAGATCCAAATGATTCCTGATTGATTGATTAGTGTTTGCGGACGTGCCAACTGATACGGTCATTTATCCCGTAGGTGTAGTGCATTTTTGCCACGGGAGGTGACGGCGATTTTCCCCCGCTGAACGTTGTGAACCTTACACGTCAGCTTACGGTATTTTCCAACCAGTATCTCCCCCTAGCGAGGCACCGTCCCAGCCGGGACAAAGTCTGAGTTCTCGATTGGTCTTCCGACAATGTGGTAATGTGGTGCATGTAGGTGTAAATGTGTATAAGTAAAGAGTGAGAATAGGACTCAGAAGAGGAAGGAAAGATCGCGCGCTGTCTGTGGCCCGTTTGCTAGGGTACAGCTCCGGCTTTCGCCTGGTGTTAATCGGAAAACCACTGAGAACTACGCATCAGAGCAGGCGTCCGCTAGAATTCTTCTCCAGGCAGTGGCTGAACTCAATCTAGCGAGTAGCTACTGTCGAAAATTCAGCCACCGTTAGGACGCGAACCCTAGGATCTTCTGGTCAGAGTTAATGGAGTCACGGCAAAGTCAGCGGCAAGGCTGGCTCTGAGTTAAGGTGGCTCCACACATTCGTTATTCGACGAACAGCGAGCAACCACTTGCCGAATCCCGAGTAGTGTGGATGAGTTGCTTACTATTTGTCGAGTAACGAACGTTCGGTGCTCGCCCTATCGGTGTGTCGGTCTTTCGGACACATCAAAGGGAACGAACATTCGGCGAACACATCAGCTGTTCGGGATTAGGCGAGCGGTAGCTCGCTGCTGGGCGAATGCCGAATGTGTGGAGCCGCCTTTAAACCCAGCTAGCATGGTCCATGAGTATGTATTGATAAGAGGAGCACTCTTCTGCATGCGTCTTGCGGAAGGGGCAAGGCGAGGGTCTGCATCGCGTCGCCCACCTGCATGGCGGTGACGTCCGCCGTGGAGATGCAGTCGGCGCCGCCGCCGCCGCCGCCCAGCTCGCCCTTGCCCTTGGTCTGCTGCCGCTTGAAGTGGATGATGGTGAGCGTGAACATGGCGAACGTCGCTGAAACAGACGACAAACGATACGGTGAGAAATCGCACCCACAAACACGTGGGGATTTTGACGAATTAACAAACAGTAGAAGCATTTGGAGAAATGTGCATCGATATGAACGATAAAATATTCATTGAAGCATTGATAATTAAAATACATATTATTTGACATTGTTAAAAGTTTAATTCTTCTTAGAAGGTCATTATAATATCAGTTTATTAATTTAAAAGGAGATTTTTCACGAAATGAAGGAAAATTGAATAAACCAACCAGAGAATAGGAACTGCGTCCAAGGTTGTTTCCTTCAGTGTAATTGACGTTCCTTCTTGTAAATGTCTAGAGGATTATTAAGATTGACAGAAAGTAAGGAGTAGTAAACAAGGAATAATGAATGTAAACAGTACAAATTATCTTGTATGTACAAAATACAGCTATGGAGGTCGCATTTTAGAATGCAAGACATTTTCTCATTTCACTGTGAAGATGGCAATAATCCAAACAACTCATTTCAGCATCTAAATACATAAGAGATTTCTGAACATAAATATCACTTCAGAATAACAAGGAAACATTTTTCTACCGCAAATGTCACATCTCAAATCTCTTTTTTAAATATTTATTTGTTCTTGTTCGAGTTTAAAGCCTTTAAAAGGTTTCAAATAATACATACTTTATTCTTAACTTTTATCTTATCAAACAGAAAAATTTACTTGTGTAT
This sequence comes from Teleogryllus occipitalis, assembly GCA_011170035.1. Taxonomy (NCBI): domain Eukaryota; kingdom Metazoa; phylum Arthropoda; class Insecta; order Orthoptera; family Gryllidae; genus Teleogryllus; species Teleogryllus occipitalis. Next base: position 17,586 of record BLKR01005788.1, on the reverse strand, counting down.
TTAGATCAAAATGAAAAGTTTGCACAAATAAACGAGAATATAATATAAAATCTGACTTACGAATGCTTGTAAGAAAACCATTCGAGATGTCAGAAATATTTCTATGAAATGAAAGTGTTTCCAAAGAAGCAAGCATGTTAATTGGAATACTATTTGAATATTTAGATATTGTAATATAATTTTTAATGAAAATATAATCGAATATAATTGACGAATTTTCGAGCAAAGAGCTGTAACTATCAGCTTTGAGAAATCAAGTTTCGTATTTGTGTGTAATTGAAACTTCATAAAACTTTACGTTGTGTCTAGAAATATTTTTGCATCTAAGCAATGTGTCATGTATAACATTTAAGCACACAGATCTTTAGTTCTCTGTCTCTTAGGTTTTCTTCACAAGTGCTAGCTAATAGCCGGCCGGAGCTTCCGACGCGAATAGAACAGTTCCCTTTTCCCTATTTTGTATTGCATGATCTAATGCCGGGCTCGGCATGCATGAGTCTCGGTTGCATTTCGTGAATGTCGTGTCGTGCAGTGATACATAACTGTCGTGACGCTGTGAGGACTACACGCTCGAAGAGCTCGCATGTGAGCCCGTATCCAGCATGTGATTCAAAGGCCATTCCTTCGAGATCGCTTAGAACAGTGTTTCCTTCTTTTTTTTGTGGCAGACTCCATTCGCTAAAATTATTAATCCTGTGGACTTCCCACAGTATTTTTTACGTATTCGAAACAAACTATTACAATATTTACTCGATATTAAATATTTAATAAGATACAAAAAATAATTTAATCACTTGATAATAAATAATTGAAATATTTAAATGTTATAAAGCACATGGCTTTATCATTTGTAACATTCCATATTGAAATTTGCTCTATTGATAATTCAAGAAAAAACAAAAGCAATGTTTGCTTGACATTTACAGAAGCAAACTGGAATAGACTTTTTGAAGTAGCTGACAAATAATAATAATAATAATAATAATAATAATAATAATAATAATAATAATAATAATAATAATAATAATAATAATAATAATTTTACATTTTTATTTTATATTTGTTAATTTTCTTAATACTTTTATGTTCGTTCTGGCCAATTTAATTAGGGCTGTTCTTAGCTATTGACTCTAAATTATTTTTAAATAGGAACAATCGGCACTTAAAAAATTTCAAATCGATACCGGGTGGGATATCTTTATCAATCGCTTTGGGAAACTAGTTTACAGAAACCGACATCATTTGAAAATTTATAAAAAGGAAATTTTTACCAAAATCTGTGGAAGTAGGCCAACTCACTCATGACTTTCTTTGAATATTTTTCCGTATGATTATTGCTCTAAAAACTTAAAGAAAGAAGGAAAAAATAGGCAAATACAAAATTTAAAGAGAATACAAGCAAAAGAAAAGTTGTATTGTAATAAAGTCTCAGCAACAGTGGAGTAAGAATTATCGGGGGGCAAATCTCCCATTCTTTTAACTGGAAAGATGGCAATAATCCAAGAAAAATCGTTTGACATCGCAATGAATTATATTTGCTGAATACAAATTACATAAAGCCGAAAGCCGGAAGCACAAAACAAATCCCAATTAAATAAAAACGAAACATATTTCCAGCAGAATTTGAGATATATAACAATTCAGTCATGATAAGCGACTACGTATTAGAATGCTTTAATAATAAAGTTTACAGATAATGTAAAGATAGTACAGTGTTTGAAGTAACTAAAATTGAAATCTGTTAAAAAGTTTCAAACAAAATATTTACTCAGTCATGTAAAGTAGTTAATCTCTTTCGTACTTCTTTGACCAAAAACAATATCGAACGTTGATCATAAAACATTATCCCAAGAATCATACTTAATCCTACAGGAAATCAAAGATTAAATGATAAAACATTGCGAACTTCAAAGTGTGGATATTTTTCTTGCAAGCTAGCAAGTGAAGCAAACATAGCGATATCCCCCCGAACAGATTGGTGCTCTGCAATGAAAACACAGTCGGCCGCCCGAGCTCTCAGGGATTAAATGTTTTCCCTCGGGCTCTCGACATTTGACTCGCGCCGCAGTGCTGCCCGCCCTTTAACTTCCGTCTGGTTTATACGGCTTCCAGAACGCAAACATCCCGCGCGCCGGGCGATCGCGGGACGAGGTGGGGCCGGGCGGGTTGGGCCGGGCGGAGCGGGGTGGGGCGGCGCGGGGCCGGGCGGGGTGGGGCGGCGCGGGGCTGGGTGGGGCGGGGCGGATGGAGTGGGGCGGGGCGGGGCGGGGCGAGGCGGGGAGGGGCGGTGCGGGGTGGGTGGCGGGGGGCGGGGAGCGGGGCGGGGCGGGTGAGGCCGGGTGGGGCAGGGCGGCGTGAGAGGGATGGAGTGGGTACGGCGGCGCGGGGTGGGGTAGGGAGGGGTGAGACTGGGAGAGATCATTCCTCTGTTCCTCTTCCCCAACCCGTCGCTCGACTGAAGTGCCCGTCGCTTCCACAATACAGTAGAGCACGTCATTGATATCCGAGAACAAACACACTTTTTGAACATTAACAGGGAATGGGCAGGGGCTAAATTTGGCTCATACGTTGCAATATTTTTTATAGTGAAATGTGCCGTAATATGATTTTCAACACTGAAAATAATGTAACTGCTAATCATTTGTTTGAACATTTTCTTCCCTTGCACAAGCAGTTTTCAGAGGATGAGTTATTTCTGATGGTAAAAAGCTACCTCGTCGTCTTCTCCTTAGTTAGATGAACAAATGTTTTCTGTGGTATTTTAGTATGAAATGTTTCATTTCTTAACAGCAATTCCTGGACCACTTCTCTTCTTTTATTAAGTTCAGGTTGTGTTTAGAGTGAATAGAAGAATCGAAGCTATTTCTAAGTATTGCCGAAAAATTAACTTTATTCACATACAACTGAAGAAAACGCAAATAGGTGAATTGACACAATTGGAGTGCAAATTATGACAACTCTGTATCGTGCGCGACTCTGCCATCTCAGTCCAGTTTAGGCGGTCAGAACCTTAGCTCGCCAGCCGGCCATCAGAAGTGCAGTGCACTTGCTGTTCACAAATTACGCTACTGCCCTCCCGCGACTACAGCAGCGCTTTGAGTCATGGAAATTATCATAAGTTCCGGGGTAATACTGGCTGCAAAAAAATTTAAAAAATAGAAGGAAGTAGGTTTTTGCTTTAGAGGTCAAAATGGCAAAGGAATTATTTATTGCTAATATGAAGAGAAACATGCTGATGTGTCTTGTTACCTGAAATGTCTCAACGTATAAAATAACTTGCTTCAGAAAATTCGAAATAAGAAAATGAGAAATAACGAATCTTAAGCAACCCGCTGTGTATTTGGCATACGTTACTAGAAGCTTGTTTTAATTCCATAGTTAATGCCAAGTATAACAATATTATCTACAGTATATTCTAAGCACCCTGCAAATAACGAGCTCGGGAATTTTTTTTCCTATTTCAGGCATATTTCAAACATATTGGGTCAGCCGATGAACTCTCAAAAATTTCTTTCACTAATACCTCCACTAGCAGACCTTCCAGATATTATGTTTGTGAACCAAACCAACACTGGGATTTCCTTCTTTTCAATTCATTTAGTAAATTGCTTATAAAAATTGTAACCCGTGGTGGTAGTAAGTATGGATAAATTAAGAAATGGGATGAATGGAAACACACGAGTAAGTCTCTCTCTCCTGGAAATTAGAACAATTTCCCCCTTTGAGTTCATTTTCTTTTCTTTTGTATAATTTAATGAAGTCATTCATTCCTTCGTAATAGATTTCCAAGATGAAGAATCGAAGACCGTAATTTCGTGAGGAAAGTTAATTCCTTTAATGATGAATGTTCAGGAGTTCTAATTTATTCCATGACTCATCTAATTCAGTTCACGCGTTAGTCTGAAACTCCTTCTATTCATGCATGCAGATATTTTGGTGTTTAGGGAAATGCACGTATCTTCTCCTCTACGTGGAGCGTCGAAGCGGCCGATCCTAATCTTGATGCACTTATTAGTCCGTACATTAATATATCTTTTTCTCTTTCTTTCTTTATTTCTTGTGTCCAGACCTTTTGGGCTATCGAAGAAACGTCTTTGTGTAAATAATTCTAAAAGTCTCTTCCACACTATCACAAAGATCACCAATGAATTGACGGAACAATTTGTCGCGAGAAAATTTTGGAGGTTCGTTCACAGCCAGAAGCGCACAAGGGTGGGTCTTCGACCTCTGCCACAGAAACACCCGGAAGTAGGACTTCAACTGGACAACGGCCTAATAGCCCGGAAAGCAATTTAAGCACTGTCATAGAATAATTGGGATATAATTTTTATTTTATAAATGAATTTAATGAATCTAAATGTTTGTAAACTTATTTCAAACAAGCAGGAATGGACATGTGGGGTCGTGGCAACGGTTGGGACACACGTTTGCTAACCTAAGGAAACAGGGTTAAAACCCCAGCAGGGTTGAAGATTTCTATCTATGTCCTATTCAGGGATGCCGAGTTCCACTCAGCCTCTTTTCCAAATACCAATAAGTACCAATATTTTCCGGCTTTTCCATAAAGTACCAATATTTCCCGACTTTATTAACCGTAAGTATTTGGCAAATATTTGAATGGAAGATGGCGCTCTCCACGTCACCTTCTTCCTTCTTTCCAAAACATCAGCCCGTTACCTAGTAGAGAGAACCCTGAAGGGGGAACACAAATACCGATAAAAGGGTAACACATAAGAAGTTGTAACTACCTTAAAACCCTTCTCGGGTTATGTTTGCAGATACATTAATGTACAAAGGGTAAAAAATGAACATCACAGTAATATGTGCGATACTTAAATAAGATTCAGTTATTTCCTAATATTATTAATATTGTCAAAGTAATATTTTAATATTATAAATAAAATTTATTAGTTTGTTGTAGACAAGTATTTATAATTTTGTTGTATTGAATTTGTGAATTTTATTTTAGGAAAATGGAAATTTTCTTATCATTATTTGTCGAAGTAATAATCGTTTTAAAAATTGGATAATTGTTATCCACAAAATTTAAAATTGTAAAGATAGTGGTCCACGAGGTTGCATCACACGCACTGTACACTGCGATACACAACAATAGTTTACCATTCCCCAGCAAGAATTCCCTCAGAGTCCCTAGCGTCTTCCACCGCCTTGTTCGTCGCGAGGTTGCTCCGCCGCCGCTACTCCCACGTTCACACCGCTCCCCTGAGCCTCCGCCCCCACTGCGCGCGCTTCCACCTCCGCCTCCGCACCGGTAAGAGGATTGCACACGCGCGCGCGCGAGCACGCGGGAGGGTGAGCGCCGCGTTAAAATTCCGCTCGCTTGCCACCCCTGCCCCTGCCCCGCCCCGCCCCTCCCAATGGCCCCTGCCCGTTCGCCATACAGGGAGCCCCGGCTATTTACATGGCCCGCGAAATCCTGGCTCTCTTTCGGACGCGACCGGCACAGAGCTGCGCCGAGGCGCGGCGCGGCGCGGCAGGAAGCTCTGGGCGGCGAACACGCCCGCGCATACCGACAGCTCCCGCCCCGGCCGCTGGATTCGCCCTCCGAGGGCGCGGGCGGGGAGAGAAGAAGGCAGCGGCGGAGGCGCTTGTCAAGAGTTGCTGTGGGAACAGTCTAGCGCAAAACAAAAGGACATGCATGAGACAATGTTTTAATTATGCGTACGACCTTAAAAATGTAGTTACTAGTGTGTAATAGAAAGTACTATGTTGAATGAATGAATGCCTTATTATCCGGCGAGACTCAGGCCATGAGGCCTGCTCTTCCGTCTGACCACGCAAATTTCGTTACGCTCCTTTCACCTACTAGGGGAGAAAGAAGGTATTACTTGGGCAAAGAAACAGGCAATTTGAATTTAGCTCAGAGGCTTCATTTAGGCTTGAGAATCTTTTACCTGCAGGAAATTTACTAACATGGGATAGCCGGCTTTACTTCCTCTCCGAAGGAAGGCTTACGAAGGATGTTTTCGCCCTTAAAAATCCACGGCTTCGATCGGGTTTGAACCCGCTAACTTGGGTATAACAGCCCGTTATGCTAACCGTTACCGCCTTACACCATCGCCGCCGCTATGTTCTACCATCACCATCGCCTATGTTCTACCCTTGCTTCCGGCATCTTATGATCGTTTGTTCTGGCGTTCAGTGAATACTCATCGACGTTATGGACCTAATGTCTAGCGATACAAACGTTAGCAATGTGCTCGATCAAGAAGTTTTCGACGTTATGGAGCTCTCGACCCGGCCACTGGATTTGCTCTCCGAGCGAGCAGGGAGGGAGTCGGAGAAGGCAGCGGCGGTAGCATTTGCCAACAGTTCCTCTACGAACAGTCTAGCGCCAAAGAAAAGTACAGACACGAGACAGTATTTTAATTGTGCCTATGAGATAATAAAATGTAGCTTCTAGTGTATAATAGAAATAACTATGTTCAATTCAATTCAATGATGCCTTATTTTACGTGGCGAGTCGCAGACCATGAGGCCTGTTCATTCGTCTGACCACGAAAATTTCGCTATACTCCTCTCACCATTGAGCGGAGAAAGAAGGCATCACTAGGGTGACAAAACAGGCTGTTTTTTAAAATTTAGCTCAGTGGCTTGTTTTAGGCTAGAAGATCTTTTACATGTCGTAAACCTATAACACGGGACAGCCGCTTTGACTTCACCTCAAAAGGAAAGCTTACGAAGGATTTTTTTGCCCTTAAAATCCACGGCTTTGTTCGGGTTTGAACTCGCAAATTTGGGTACAATACACTGTTTTACCACCAAAGCCGCTACCCTTGCTTCCGGTATATTACGATCGTTTTTTCTTGCGTTCATTAAATACTCAGAGTAAATGTTATGGACCTGATGTCCAGCGACCCAATCGTTAGCAATATGCTCGATCACAAAGTTGTAGGCGGTGAGAACGCCCGCGCATACTATCGACACCCACTCTGGCCGCTGGATTCGCCCTTTGAGTGAGCAGGATGGGGTCGGAGAAGAAACCGGCGAAGGCGCTTGCCAAGAGTGGCTATTCTTGCTGTCTAGCGCAAACAAAAAGTACATGCTTGAGACAATATTTTAATTATGCTTATGAGCTAATTAAATGTAGTACTAGTGCGTAATACAAATAACTATGTTCAATTCAATTCAATGATGCCTTATTTTAGTTGGCGAGTCGCAGACCATGAGGTCTGCTCATTCGTCTGACCACACAAATATCGCTAACTTCTTTCACCATTGAGCGGAGAAAGAAGACATCACTAGGGTGACGAAACAGGCGACTTTTTAACACTTAGCTCAGAGGCTTCTTTTGGGCTAGAGGATCTTTTACATGAAGAGAACCTACAACATGGGACAGACGGTTTTATTTCACCTCCGAAGGCAGGGGAAAAATTAATTTTTCGCCCTTAAAAACTACCCTTGCCTCAGGCATGTTCTACCTTTGCTGCTGACATCTTATGAGCGTTTCTTCTTTACATCATTAAATATTCAAAGTCGACGTTATGGACCTGATGTCTAACAACCCAATCGTTAGCAATGTGCACGATCAGGAAGTTGTAGGCGGTGAACACGCCCACGTATCTGCCGGCACCCGCTCTGTCCGCTGGTTTCGCCCTGTGAGAGCGCGGGGTGGGGTCGGAGAAGAAAGTTGCGGAGGCGCTTGCCAAGAAATTTTATACCGCAGTCCATCGCCAAGAAAACTACAAGCATGAAAAAATATTTTAGTTATAGGAATGAGCTCTGATAACTTGAGCATCTCCTCCCACGGCAATACGGAGTTCTATCTTCTACCCTATTTCGAGTATTTCTCTTTTTTCTAGGGCCTACGCGAGAGTCTTCGTCGTTTATTGGCATCTTATACTTGTAAACCATGTTCTCGAGTAGGAAGCTGAAGGCGCTAAAACCACGCACACCCGGATGTAGCGTGCGTACAAGGTTAGAATTCTACAGAACAGTTTTTGCTTTGCAGTTGTTTGAAAGACATCCTCTAACCCTAGCGTGATTTTCTCGCCACAGTTGCATTAGGAACTCTATTAACGACTAGTTCCCAAGAAGTTCCTCAGAGTTATTCTTCGGTATTCGAAATACGTCTGTACAAATGGACAGCTAAGTGCGCAGATCTTTAAGCAATGTATTGCACCAATTTACAAAACGTAATAATAGAAATGGAGAGATGATGTGGGTACTTAGTTTCAATGTGATTTCAATATTTTCTCTTTTTCGGAGTTTAAGAGTGACGGTTCCTCAGCAGATTCTAACCAGCTAAGTATTCCTCCCCTAGTATTTGATCGAGCGTCATCGTTTATCCGAGCACCGCCTAGTGGTTCAGTCAACAATGTTTTGGCATGACCGAAACGAATCTCTGGAGAACTAAGGGCAGTTTCAACGTTCGGTTTAAACGTTGAATGCAAGGGATAGATGTGCTAAGCATTATGATGGTATTTTACAAACGCGCAAAATATTTAATATTCAAAATATGCCTACGAACTTCACATCGCTGTTGTGACATACCGATATGTCACATGAAAATAAACTAACATTTATTTGAAGACTATATGGTGGAATATGCATTAAGAAGTTTAGACGATCGAAAGGTCAGCTACACCAAAATTTAACGAACGCATAGATTGGCTGGGTGAGAGAAGGACGGTCAAATGTTATGAAAAAAAAAGAAGGGAGTTTAATACGAAGCTTCGCGGATGAATCAAGCAGAAAGATTCATTCTGACCGGCATCGCGTGTCTAGACTGATCGTAGGTTCGTGAGAGGGAGCGAGTGTAATGCAGATAGTCAGAGTCGGGTTTTCAGATCGTGAAAGTTTAAGGACAGTAAATGAGATTGCAGATATTGCATGTGGAAGTAATATTGATGTATAAATTGGGACTTTGTCGGGAGAGGTAATCGAGTTATAGGTTTCGGGACTCTGTCATAGGACGTAATCGGGACTGATAATTTTGATAGTTTAACACCATCTTGGATAGGAGCAGAAGAGGATTTCTTGGGACTTTGGACTACGGCAAGCTCGCAAGATATTTCGACTGAGAAGTCTACGAGGGACATCAACGAAGAATAGATAAGTTAACCGCGGTATAAAACTGTAAAATTCAAAGATATCTTGATCAAAGTCCTAACATCCAAAATCATTTATTAAATTCACTATATTGTTTGCTAAAAGGTAAGAATAAACTTTGTTAAATTTTGTTCTTTAGAAAAGAAAGTGATCTTTCATTTAGTCAATCCAAACAGTAATGAACTAGGAATTAGAATCATTCTATTTCAGATTCCCAGCAGCGCTGTATAGTCTGCGGATCCTATAATCCATTATAAAGGAAATAAGGATTATAATATATCGTGACCCATTGACCCAGCAAGCCGGACGCTAAGATCTTTCCGAGATATTAAAGTAGAGAAAATTTTGTATATCACAAAATGGCGAGCCAACGTGATGCATAATTTGTTATAATTTATAACAATTGGTGACACGGATAAAATTAGTCTTATAAATTATAATAAAGTGATCCAAAGGGAATCTGAAATTTATGGATTGACATTTGAAATTAATTGTTAATTATAAGAAAGAGCCAAGACCATTTCATTGGTGTGATTTTAAAATAATTTAACAGAGAGATTTTAATTTGTATTAGAATTCAAAATGAAGTTAATGAGGAGCAAATATTAGGCAGAAAGGTTATTAGAATACCTGGTGAAATGGTTATTGTTGGCACATTCCGAAAGGAAAATGTAAATAGTTTTAAGGCAGCAAGAAACAAGACCTAGTGCAGTGCAAAGTGTAAAGTGTTAATGTCGTTTAGTGTGAAGAAGCAAGAAGAAAGTGTTCAGTTTTAGTCTTGTCATTTAGTTAGGTTGTAGCAAACCAAATGACGCTTGGAGAGGGGAAGCTGTGACATACCGATATGTCACATGAAAATAAACTAACATTTATTTGAAGACTATATGGTGGAATATGCATTAAGAAGTTTAGACGATCGAAAGGTCAGCTACACCAAAATTTAACGAACGCATGGATTGGCTGGGTGAGAGAAGGACGGTCAAATGTTATGAAAAAAAAAGAAGGGAGTTTAATACGAAGCTTCGCGGATGAATCAAGCAGGAAGATTCATTCTGACCGGCATCGCGTGTCTAGACTGATCGTAGGTTCGTGAGAGGGAGCGAGTGTAATGCAGATAGTCAGAGTCGGGTTTTCAGATCGTGAAAGTTTAAGGACAGTAAATGAGATTGCAGATATTGCATGTGGAAGTAATATTGATGTATAAATTGGGACTTTGTCGGGAGAGGTAATCGAGTTATAGGTTTCGGGACTCTGTCATAGGACGTAATCGGGACTGATAATTTTGATAGTTTGACACCATCTTGGATAGGAGCAGAAGAGGATTTCTTGGGACTTTGGACTACGGCAAGCTCGCAAGATATTTCGACTGAGAAGTCTACGAGGGACATCAACGAAGAATAGATAAGTTAACTGCGGTATAAAACTGTAAAATTCAAAGATATCTTGATCAAAGGCCTAACATCCAAAATCATTTATTAAATTCACTATATTGTTTGCTAAAAGGTAACAATAAACTTTGTTAAATTTTGTTCTTTAGAAAAGAAAGTGATCTTTCATTTAGTCAATCCAAACAGTAATGAACTAGGAATTAGAATCATTCTATTTCAGATTCCCAGCAGCGCTGTATAGTCTGCGGATCCTATAACCCATTATAAAGGTAATAAGGATTATAATATATCGTGACCCATTGACCCAGCAAGCCGGACGCTAAGATCTTTCCGAGATATTAATGTGGAGAAAAATTTGTATATCTCACTGTGTTTGCCCCAAAGGTGATAATGTTATTTTCCCATTGAAGCACCATAATTACCCATTCAATTTCACTGTTAATTTATTGGATTTCACAGGGACGCAAGTAGAAACTTATTTTGTTTGGTGTCCAAAATGTTGATGTGACATTCAACTCCCTCTTCCAAAAAAACGTAATTATTAGGGAAAAAGAGAAATTATCTTCTTCTTAAATAATTCACAAACTTTCTTCCTTTTAGCTCTGTATTGTTAGCAACTTTCAGCAGCATGTTTCTTGTTTTATAATTGTCGTTTAAATATTGGAGTATACATTATAACATTTGCTCCCAATTATTTTAGCCAATCAAGAATGTAATTTGTGATTTCAATTTGAAAATATTTATTTACAAATGCTTATTTTCATTTTGAAATCACAAATCACTTGATTGTCAGATAGATAGATATAAAAATATATTCAATGTAATCATATTAGAATAATTTATTTACTGTATTAATTTATTATTTTAAGTCACTGCACACAACATTTTGCTTCAACGCTATGACATTTTCTAATTGCGTGAAACTGGATACGTGTGCTCGTTGACATTAACCATTCAAACTAATGTATCACTTAGCCACCGTAGGATGAATGGATTTTACTGTGATATATATTTTTAATTTGATACTAAGAAATTTAATTTTGTTTCGTAGTTGAATGTTTTACATTCGGTATGTCACACAATGAATCACGCTGAACGTAGTGCTACGCGAACGTAATGCGTAGTCTGAACATATTTCAGCAGAAAGCAAGATAAATAACACTAATGAGTTGGATGTTTGGTGAATGCCCGACGTACTAATGACTAAAATTTAACTCCATGTAGTTTCACTTAAGAATCCATACAAAGAACGTTCCACATATTTTTTGCGAGGCTTTATATTTAATATAGGCTATCTAAAAACACAAATGGTATTCTTATTACTATTCTTCTTCTTCTTCCCGAAGTCCCAATTACGGAAGACAATCTTCGAACAAAGCTTGTAGAGATATCACATACTTTTAAATCTTGACCAATAAATTATATCAAAGAAGACGTGTAGATGCACGTACGATAAGACGCCTTAATATTACACAAGAAATTACTAGAGGTTCTTATTATGCAAACACGCTTCTTTACTTAAGGCTATTTTTAGATACAATCTTTAATATTTTCTCCTGCTTCTGGTAACGTTTGTCTAGAGTAACTCGCGGCTCAACAATGACAATATTAAATGCGCTTCTTCAAATCGTTCACTATTCATTAAACATACATTTATTTAGCATGGAGTAAAAAAGGCTATACATGAAAATAATGTTCATATTTCATTACACGGTCTAAAACCAAAACTTTTTAAGCTCATTGGACGACTGTTGCATATCAATAAAATATGATAGATATCAGAATAATCAGGCATAATGAATTTGTCAGCAGTTCCTCTAACGTCATTTGGTTGAGAAGTTGTTTGAATATATTGGTAGATGTATTACATGTTTAAGGTTTTTGCATGTTATGCTTCCCAATATAGTATTTTCAATACTCACAGAATTACTTAAATTCAATTAATTAATATTTGTAGGATAAATTTCAAACAAGTCATCAGAGATATTTCCACAGACATGCTAAAATATGTTCTTCTTTAAAACTGTAGTAGAAAATATTATCGTGGATTGAGGAGAAAATCTATTAAAGCAGCATCTTTAGGAATTCATGTGCTGATGAATGACTTACAGAAAACATTAAGCACAAACATTTAACATGAATATCTCTTCTATTTGAGCACGTTAACTGTTTCCAGGGCAATTTCTCCGATGTAGCTATTCCTGTTCTATTTCCTCAGCCACGCGACCAAACCGGGACGGTTTTAGTAGCAGAATGGACGCGAACCGAAAGTTCACAGGTCGTCATTAGGATTTTTTATCCTCTTTAAGTCCGTAATAGCTCTATTGTTAACGTTATCGCACAGCAGCTGCCATTAGCCCGCCACTCAAATTAATATTAATAGTCCTTTTCTTCGCTGAGGCCTCAGCGAATTAGGAACATCCCACTAACGGAAATGGGCGTTTTAACAGTGTCGACGTAGTTTGGCGATGATACAGACGAAATATTTTTATTTTTAATTTTTATTAATTGTCTTATAGCTATCCGCTATTAGTTGCTTGTGCTGAGTAAACTCTGAATTTGCCCAGTAACTCTCTGAGTGTACAAGTAGGAAAAAGAGATTTACTACAAACTCCAAAGGAGAAAAAATAATAGTCTGATAACGTGTTCGGAAAGATTGTAGTTTTTAACTTGGCAATCGTATGTAATTTATATATCAAAAGACCGAAAGGCGATCTAAGAAATTAAACTGTAAAAGTCTCATCGAAGTTTAATTTTTAAAAAATGTTTCACTAGAAAATTTTGAAAGGAATATTTCCTTTTAGTGTCATTAAAGCATAAACGGAATTCAACTATTTAAAAGTATTATTAAAAGTCTCCCTTGAATAAGAAACTCTCTTTGTATATTTATCAATAAATAAGTGAGGATCAGACAAAATAGCATGTATATCATGGTGCAAGATAGTGCGATGATATTGGTTAGTTTTCAATAACTCAACAAAGTGGAAAAAATTATGTTTGGTTCGCCTGGGTGTAATAGTTCGGACTACGGGTAGAATGCCTGCAGAAGTTGCCTGAATCATCATGAGGAACTGTGACTTTCACAGATCATGCGGCGAAATGGTTGCACAAACATTCAGATAGTATCATTCGGCTGATGAAAACCGAAAAACTTCTGTCAATTTCTCTCTATGCACTTCTTAGAGGCTAGAAAAATAAAGTTGAATCTGTGCTACAGTTGAAATTACAGATAGACACTAGCGGAACCTGGCAGAATTTGTCCTGCCCTTCAACTCTTTCTCCTTCCCTCTACCTTTCTCCTCTACCTCTCTCCGACTCCCCCCCTCTCTCTCTCTCTGTCTGTCTCTCTCTCAGTCTGTCCGACTCTGCCACTGAGTTTGTCTCTCTCATTCACATTTAGTTGCAGATTCTTCACGTCTCAGAGCAGATAGGGTAATATCGAGCAGCGCCGGACCAGCAAAATGTAATAGAATGTTCAAGAAGATCTCATTCTGTAGATTACGGTGTGAGAAACGTTTCTTTGAGCCCTCTGGCCTCTAAAGGGAAGCCGTTTAGGAGTTATTTAGCGATATAGATTAAAAAATGCTGCCGAATGTTTCGGGTTACATTTGACATGAATAATTAGTTTTGTTTTACAGCGTCATCTAGTGGAGTTACAACAAAATAAATAGTACATAAACTTTCTGGGTGAAAAATACGTAGTTGTGCCAACTTTCATTGCGATCGGCCACACGGTGTTGGAGTTAACCGCGTTTTATATGTATGTATGTATATATAAAGATATATTTCACAGAATTGGATGCGGTAACAACTTTTTTAGCATACAAGAAAGAAATAAAGAGTTGTAACTCACATCAAAAATGTTTTCGCTTCCTAAGAAAATAGTAACAAATTTAAACAAAGTTATATTGGGATGGTATTGTTTTACTAATAAAGTTTCTGTAGAAAGATCAACCACCAACACGTACAAATGTATTATACTAATATTTCATACATCTACATCGAACATTAATACATTAATATCTACAATATTTACAGTTTGATATATTTTGATGTATATTTCGTTGGCAAGATGACCAACATTAAGAGTCAAAACTGGAGAAATGAATGTTCTTTGCTCTGACCTTAAATATGGAAGATTGTGAGGAGGTCGGAAATTCCATCTCAATATTTGAATCGAAAGTATTACTGAAAAGTGAGGTATCTTATGATCTATTGTCAAGTGCAAACAATTATGTCAAAAATCAGTACTTTTTGAGAAACGAGAGGTCATATTAACATTGATTCCATGTTCCATCCAGGATTACAATAGAAAACACTGCAATGAACAATCGCATCCATTACAGCAGACAAATGTTGTTTGCAGTCCAATTCCCATTTCTTCCAAAATTGGCCCGCTTTTTCCCGTGTCGGCCCGCCGGCCCCACAGCGAACAATAGCGCGGTTGGATTCGCTGCCGTCGGTCGGCCATCGCAGGGCATCGAAGCGCGGGCGTCTATTTCGACGGCGCGCGGGGGCGGCGCGCGAAAAGGTCGCCGGAGCGCGCTGGGACCGGGGCCGGGGCCGGGGCCCGGGCGGGGTTGGTGGCGGCAGGGCGGGGGCGGGCGTTCGTGCGCGCTGATTGGGGGGCGCCGCGCCGTCTCCAAGTGCGCAGCTCTGAGAGAGCGGGCGAGCGAGCGGTGACGGGGGTGGACCGCGGCCGGGGGCGGGGTGAGGTCGGCTGAGGTGGTGGAGGCAGGGGCGGAGTCGGGAATGAGGACGCGGACGGGGTCGGCGGTGAGGGGCGGACGCCGGGGAGGAGGCGGGAGCGGAGTTGTGGGCGGGGCGGAAGCGGGAGCGGGGGCGGAGGCGGGGAGGCGGGGATGTGGGGGCGGGGGGAGCGGAGGCGGAGGTGGGGCCAGGGGAGGTGGAGGCGGGCGGGAGCGGAGGCGGGAGCGGAGGCGGGAGCGCGCGAGCGGAGGCGGGAGCGGAGGCGGAGCGGAGGCGGGAGCGGAGGCGGGAGCGGAGGCGGGAGCGGAGGCGGGAGCGGAGGCGGGAGCGGAGGCGGGAGCGGAGGCGGGAGCGGAGGCGGGAGCGGAGGCGGGAGCGGAGGCGGGAGCGGAGGCGGGAGCGGAGGCGCGAGCGGAGGCGAGGGAGGAGTTGTGGGCGGGTGGAGACGGAGGTGGTAGCGGGGACGGTGGCGGTGGCGGGGGGGGGTCGGCGCGCCATTACACGGCCGCGGTGCCTGGCTCCACCGCGCGCGCTATATTTAGGGCGGGCGAGCGAACGGATGGTCGAGAGCGGTCGCAACGACCGAGCGTCGAACCGTAGCCCGTTTCTGTGCCCGGCGGTCCGCACGCTCCCTTGTTGAGGGGAGCAGCGCCGCAACTCACAGGCTGGCGTACTGCAAGCCGAGCAGTGCCTAGCATTACACTAATCGCCAAATGAATATGATGTAACATGAAATTAGGTACCAAATGCAGGTTTTTTTATTTCTTAAATAAATATTTTTTTTCGTTTCACCGCATTTGATAATTTAATCACCAGAAACAATCAGGCATATACTCCATTACGTGTTCAAATTGGCTTGTAGTCAAAATCTCTTAACATTCTGCATATATATTAAACTGTATATATAAAATTGTGTATGTATAATAAAAGTGTACATAGTATATGTAAATTGAACTGTATAATAAAACTGTATATACATTAAAAATTATTGATATATATTAATTATATATCAATAAGGATGTGTTTTCTTAATTACTTGCGGATTGGAAATGGTCTTTTCACAATGAAAGTAAATGTTTCCTTTTTTTCTCTGGAATTGTGTTTTGAAAACATTGGACGTGGGAATTCTACTGAATGTAATGGGATACCAGGGCTAAAGCTGCAAAAGTAGGAAATTTTCGATGCTTTTTATCCCATACGTTTTTCTTCGTCTTTCATAGGTACTAATGGTGTTCTGTTGGCGGCCATGAGTTTTGCGTCGAAAATTGCTAGGGTTGGCTGGTGATAATTCCAAAGTCCAATAACTCGAATGCTTTGATAACATGTTTTTTTTTTAATTCTCAACACATCTTAAACATTAGAAATACGTTATTATGAATATCTCTGTGTCGAAGTAACGCGATTATTTTCTCCTGCTAATTCAAAGTATCGAGATCCACTGCATAACAAAGTGACGAGGTTGGATTATGTGATTATGTAGCTCTTTCAAAAGTGAAAAATATTCTTCAAAGAAAATTAGATTCGGTTTATTCGTAATTGTTCTCTCTAATTTTCACTCACCTCCCTTTAATAGAGTTTGTAAACAAGAGTTAGTGAGTTTTCATTTTAGAATGGCTTTTTGCCTCGCAGTTGATTACATATTTATTGTGAGTTTGCGAGAATTTCATTTGGGGTTTCTGTAGTTTGCCGAGGTTCGTTGAACTTGACGCTTGGTTTGTATTCTCTGCAGTAGCTTGCAAGCTTTTGTAACAATATCAGACATTAACACTCTTTGTAGTGGGTCAGCCATGATTTTCAGACATCTGCATATAAAGGAATATGATCCTAAATATATCCATGCATGCATTCGCATGGTGATATCTCACCCAAGAACATATCAAACGAAACCTTACGTTAAACAAGTTCGATCAGCCTCCATGCAGAGAAATTTTATACCGATGAGAGAAAGTTGATGTAGTTAAACTCACAAAAATATATGTCTATATTTCTTCCGAAGACTGTCCTTCCAAATCACCAGTGCAATCGCACCGAACTTCCGTGAATTTTCTAGGGTAGCTTGTGTAGAGGCTACTCAGTTGTCGTCATGCTAGGTGAGTTGATCTCAAATTGTGTTTTTATTGTAGCTTTATCTACAAATATTTCGCAATGAATCTTTAAAACTAGGAGATAAGCTTGATATATTCATCTCCTGTAACATGTCTAGAATCCTCATGGACTAATGAGAATTTTGTAAACACTTGTATATTATTTGGTTATTTTATTTCCTCCATCTTTACATTCCACCAATCAATATTAATCACAACAATTACATCACTCGTACATGCTTTGACAAAAGTTTTTATTACTTCATATTATGGAAAATTAAAGTTCATGTTTTCCTTTCGGTTTATCCGTTGTATTATTTCACACCCTTCAC